>CAEFZX010009278.1:0-19763 GCA_903066825.1 Alfaro cultratus
GCCACAACATGAACGAAAGAGCCACAACATGAACGAAAGCCCTACAACATGAACGAAAACGGTACAACATGAACGAAAGCGCCACAACATGAACGAAAACGGTACAACATGAACGAAAACGGTACAACATGAACGAAAACGGTACAACATGAACGAAAGACTTACAACATGAACGAAAGACTTACAACATGAACGAAAACGGTACAACATGAACGAAAGCGCCACAACATGAACGAAAGCGCCACAACATGAACGAAAGCCCTACAACATGAACGAAAGTGCCACGACATGAACGAAAACGCCACGACATGAACGAAAGCGTTCATGTTGTGGCGCTTTCGGTCATGTTGCCTCAGGGCCACTGTAGTTTATAATACATACATACATATTACATGTATATATATTTTCAATCTATACATGTAATAGATAGAAAAATATCAGCTCTTTATGTTGTTTACTTGTAGATTGCCAATCAGAGATGGTCAGTTGAAATCTGACTGCCGTGCTGATTGACTGGTGTAGTTCTAATTTCAATGTCCTTCACTTTACCATTACAAATATAAACAATTGTCCAAATATCTTTACTTTTGTTTACTTTATAAAGCATCTGTCCACTTTTTTGGACCAAATAACAGTCAACATCATGGCAGCTGAAAACTTCACACAGGCATTAGCTGAAGTTTTCTTATTAAGAAAGAACCCAATTCGAACAACATGATACAATAAGCACATTTTTAAAAATGTAAAATTGCATAAAATCCAGTCAAGATTGCTGATTTTACACCAAACAAAAGGGATATATCAGCTGAGTTTTCATATTAAGCACAATCTCAATCTCGTTGTAATCTGTGGATGACAATGACAAATAAATCTTATCTTATCTTATCTTATATAGAAAGAAACCAATGTGAGCAAGGAAGACTGCTATATTAGTGCCAAACTGTAACAATGATTTTGTGTATCAAAAGAAAAAAGCAATCCTAACCAACATTGAAGCAGGTAAAAAGTATAACTTTCCTCCCTTGTTAAATCCTGAATTAGCTACAATTTTGCTTCAATATCCTAGACACAACCTGGTCTGATAAGAACATAAAAATCTCTCAAATGAACTAAAAAATCTTAAAGAGTGAATCATTGTCCAGATCAAAAACCATTTCTATGAGTTTTTGATTCCAGCAAACTACAGAGAGAAGCACAGCCAACTACATAACAGAGAAAACATTTGAGAGCGGCGGACATTCCCACAGTGGCCTGCCAACAAAATCTTTTTAAGAGAACAACAAACACATGCAGGAGGTCACAAATAAACACAGAACAACATCTAGTTCACTTGCCCCAAAGGTCCCTATTCCTGATTCAATCAAACAACTGATGACCCAAAAGAAACAAAGGCCGATCTCGCATTTCCAATAAAACATCTTGATGACTGAACCTCAACATTTCAATGAATAGCTTATAGCTCCTTGCTACTACTCTCTGTTTATACATAACCCCTTATAGTATATACATACACAGTTTTGTAGACCTGTAAATAAATATTTATATCCTGTATAGCACTTCTGGATAGATACAAACTACATTTCGTTGCTTTGTACTTGTGACAGTGCAACGACAATAAAGTTGAATTCTATTCTATTCTAAAATATTCTGAATGAACTATTTGGAAGGTGTGCACTGCATTACATCTGGGGTAAAACTAAGACAGGATTTCAGAAAACAAATTTATACATTAATGACTGCAACAGATTAAGGTAATGGAGTGGCTTAGTTAAAGTTGACAAAGGTAAAGCTGATCTCAAACACTTAATGGCAGTTGTTGCCACAAACTGTCTGTAGATTTAAGGGGCAACTTCTTTTCTCTTTTTATTTTACATAGGGTTGCAGTATATTGTTTCAGTGTGACAAAAACTAAAACAGAATAAATCTGTAAGTAATATTTCAAACCTTTGCTTGTCATAATTTTAATGATTGAGCTTACAGAAAACTCCAAATTAAATGTCTCAAGTTTTGAAACTTTCATTTGTACATTTTAAATGTTACACAGATGCCACATTATGGCTACACAATCATAGGGTAGACTGCTGACTTGACAAATGTCCGTATGACAGTCTCCCTCCACAAGGAGGGGAAGTCACAGAAGATCAGCAAAAAAAAAGCTGGTTTTTAACAAATTGCTTTATCCAAGCATATTTAAGGAAGATTAAGTGGAAGAAAAAACTGTGGTATGAAAGGTTGCACTAAAACAGGAATAACTGCAGCCTTGAGAGGATTGTCAAGCAAAATTCAATCAACCTGAGCTAAGGAGCAAAAAAACTGGAGGATCTAAAAATCCTCTTTTTAGATTAAAATTAAGTTTGTATTTCATTTGGAAATAAAGGTCCCAGAGTTTCAAGAAAGAGTGGAGAGGGTTAGAATCCATGTTTCCTGGAGGCCGCTATGTCCAAACAATTAGGATTTCCATTAAATCTCAACAGAACCACAGGCTGATCCCCTCTATGCCACTCTGCCTTGATGCAGAAAGTCATGCAAAAGGACCCACAACTACACAATCCGCCAACAAAAATGAGGATACTTTTCAGAAACTTCACATTTCTGTTTTAAAATAAAATATTTTCTTTTATTTATCATATGTAATATGATTGCAGTTTTCCGGCTGATCACCAATCTTTAAAAAGCTTGACCTGCTTATGATGATTTTGGCTGACATATTTTTTTTGCCTGAAAAATTTATAAATATAGCAATAAAGTTTCTAAGTTGTCTGTGTGTTAGTCAGCCCACTTTCACAGCAAAGTAAAAGCGGACAATAGTTGATTTCTGGACGTTTGCGGACAAGATCTGTGGAAAAGTATCAGACGGTGGTTGATTTTCCTAAATTAAGGAAATCTAAGTTGATGCATCTCTGCAACCTTACAAAACATATTCAACTTTTTCATCATCATAGTATTTTTTTTAAATATACCCAAATATGGAGGCAAAAACTTGGAACCTAATCTAGCCTTGTTTGCAATTCTTGCTGTTTTAAACTTTTCAGTTATTTCTCAGATTGTAAATATAGGTATGTTCAGGTGAATTGATATTTTATTGTCAATTTCCTGAGTCACCAAGATCAACAAAAACCTGCCTTAGTTAACAACATGTTCTCTTATCTTTCCTATATTGAAGAGGAGCTATGCCATGTTTCTGATTTTTTTTTTTTTTTTTTTTTATGTGGGAATGTTTTCCACTCTGAAAAAAATAATTATTGAATAATTATGTAATCAAAAATAGATTTATTTCCAGGTTTCTTAGGCAGCTTTATCAGCTTTGACAATTCTGTGTATTTCAAAATATTGCTGTTTCTCCACAGTTTCAATTCTTTGCAAACTCATGGATGTTGGGGATAGCGGGCAAACACAGTTTCCGCAAGAAAGAAGAAGAAACAAAAGAAATTTTAAAAAAATCGAAATCAGGCTGTTAAATCTGCACAACATGAGGCCTGCAAACATGTCTGTCATTTCGCTCCACGGTCTCCAGAGAAAAGCAGGTTGATTTGTCGCAACGTCACAAATAGGATATAAAGTGCACTTACGTAACGTCTCAACTTTTTTTCAGGAGGAGACTTTCGCAGCCAGCCTGAACACACCACCTCTCCCCCACTCATCTCTGCTCCCCGCGCGCCGGACTCCCAGCGGTCGGTGGCCGTTTGGCTTCGCCTAATCTGGGGAGTGTCTCCGTCCGCCTGGAGTAAACAGAACAAAAAGAAGAAACACAGTGGTGTGATTAAAACAGGAGAGGGGGAAAAAAGTTAAAAACGAAGGACTTTTCTTGTCTGTGGGAGCCACACAGACGCGGTCACTCCTTCTTTCCAAAAAGTCGACTCACCGACAGAGAGCAGGGTAGTTTCTCAGAAATTAACACAACAGATTCCCACTAGTTGTAGTCAAATCCACCCACTATTTCCCACGCTTGGAGCGGGCGCAATCCTCCTCCGTGTCGCTTTTTAGACGAAGATAAACGCTAATTCGCGTACTTTGAAACGCTGAAGCGACAAACAACAAGGAGTGTAGTGAAGTTTTTCTGGTTGTTTGTTTTCTTAACTATAACGTCCCATGCTAATTCCAGTCCAGAGCGGAGCGAGAAATCCCAGTTGGCGAGGTCGGCTGCAAACGTCCCACAGCGTACCGCTGCATAATGCTCGATTTAAAGCGACCTTTGGACGTAAACACAGCGCTTACACCGAGCTTCTCTAGCAGTTTACTCCCATGGTTCCTTTATTGTGATTGACAGTCCGGCTAAAGTGTGTCTTTTCCCTAAACTCAGTCTCCACTAGAACATGACTGTGTTAAGCTAGCTGACACTAAACCAAGAGAGCCCGGAAGTTTGAATGTCGTGCTTTCAAAATAAAAGCACAGCGTCAGAGGGTCCTCGAGGGCCGCAGTCCTGAAGTTTTTAGATGTGCCACAGGTACAAAACGCTGGAATGAAATTGCTTAATTACCTCCTCCTTGTGTAGATCAGTTCTCCAGAGCCTTGCTAATGACCTGATTATTCTATTCAGGTGTGGTGCAGCAGAGGCACATCTAAAAGTTGCAGGACTGCGGCCCTCGAGGACTGGAGTTTGAGACCCCTGGAACTAATACAGTATTTCCCCCCTTTGTCGAACAGTGTTGGCTAATATGAATAATCTAAGCACATCTAAGCAGCAAGTAATACAACAAATGAAAGAAATTATTCAATACATAAACAAGGCTAAATCAAAAATAATCATAACAATAGTACTAGGTAGATATATTAAAATAGTAATACGTACTTAAATATACATGATAGCCCGCTTTTCCGGGTTCATAATCGACATAAACAGGATATTAAAATTACTGTATGCTACAAACATTAGAGAAGTTTTATAATAGATCCAATTTTAGAGCTCAAGTTGAACTACTCCTCAAAGTGTGCTGGTCTTTTTTTTTCCTAGTCTGTATTTAAATATACTGCACTGATGTAATTATATTTTAGCATTAAAAAAGAAAACTGATTGACTTCCTAAGATGAATTTAACAGCAGAGACTCGTTTTATTTTGTACATGACTTAACATCTGATATTATTATTTTGGAAATCCCAACCGGAAGTTACATTAAAGACAAGCACTTTAACTTGACCTCGCTTTGAGATTTCTTCAGAGGACGAACTGGAGAGGCGGCAGCGTGCAAGGAAAACTGAAGACTTTAAAAACTATGGGACATGTAGTTCAGTAACTGCCTGTGTTCTGTCACCCCCGCTTGAATCTGTATCATGGGAAACTGCCACTTGGTAATTAGGGCACAAGGTAACAGAGACAAGTCAGCTTTGTGCGAAAACACAAAACGGGATCGGATAGTTTAAAAAGAAACAAAGAATGTCCCAACCTCTCTGGTACAGCCTCAGGTGTACCAGCAGAACCTTGCACGTCTAAACTACAATATCCACAATGCGGAGAGAAAAGCGCACGGTGACCCAGCTAGAACAATGCAATGATTGTTTTACTTCTGCAACATCTCAGTTTAAGTAAACCGCTTTGAGCACAACAGTTTTCACAATGTACATGTAAAGTGGCTGACATGCAATTTCAAATAAACAAATTTACTTATCGGATCTCTTATTTAAATAGCTACTTAAGAGCTGCAAAGTCAACAGATAGGATACAGACTAAAAATGCAACCAAATATTATTCCGTTTCAACCGAGTGAGCAAAATGACTTGACTCATCTATAAATGATCCAGTCCACTGCCAAAAGCCTGATCCCTTCCCCTCTGACTGGTATCCAAGGAATGTTACTGGAATGCTATTGTTACAAGAACATCCACTGAAAGGACACAGCACTTCTTTAAACATTGTTTATAATATTGTGGTAAGTCTGAATATTAAGCACTTTTTGACACATCAGACATTCTGGTGAAATAAATGTCTTTGGCACAACAACGTGGCTGCATTTTTGTTGCATCAACAACAAATTAGTATAAAATATTAAAAAAAGAAATACAACTTTTTAACATCAAACATGTATATAAAAAATTATGTAAAAGATTTATATAGCAGAAAAACGGGTAATACAAAATAATTACAAAGAAAAACAAAATAAATGCTACATAGAAAAACCAGAGGGCCTTAACAGCACTACTGTCTGCAGAGATTCAAATAAGTCAAGATTAATAAAGACAAAAGTGACACAAAACACTGAACAAATTAATAAATCTGACTGCAAACACAAACTGAATATGGAAATAAAGAAGTATTCAGCTGGGAAACAAATATTTGTTTATTTGTTCTGGGAACAAAGCCTTGTGTAGAAGCTGTTTCTACATTGCAAGGGGCTATGTTCTTGTGATTTCCCAGTTCCTTTTTTCACTCCCCGCTTTGTCTTTACCCACTTCCATTTGTGCAAAATAGTTTTTGCAGCCAAAGCAAAAAAAACAAACAAAAAAAAAGCAGAATATCCACAGCTTGTTTTGAGAACTCACTCAATCAGTTGTTTTTCTTCTCTGATCAGCTTGTTAACACGTACAGTGGCTGATTAGAACCATTTCCAATCCATGTTTTTGACTCATCCTAAAAAAACCCCAAAGTAAATCAAGTTCAGGAAATTTTCTTTAGATCAGCAAGATGAGACTATAAAGCTGAAGACGCAATAGGAAAAAATTTGTAATTGTTTAAAGGTAATTCTATTCATGCATACTGGAAAGGTTTGGGAGATATATAACGTTTTGACATGAGTTGAAGAAAGAAAAAAGGCCAAAGACAGAAAAACAAGCAGAAAATAATTAACTTAGCTAAAAGAATTGCCCATGAGAAGTTATTTTTATGGTTGTTCTTAATGGTTTTGAGAAGAAATCATTTGTCTGCAAATGTTTTAATTAATTTATTTATGACAGTGTTAATTCTTTATGTTTTTGTTGTGAATGTTGCCACTCTTGACCAGGATTCTCTTGGAAAATCTCAATGGGATTTTACTGGCCAAATAGAGAATAAATAAGTAAGTGAAAATAAAATTCAAACCAATATGAGCTGAGTAATCACCTTTTCCTGCAATGTTTGTGGAGGAAGTCAGACACCAAGTTTTATATTGTTGGCACTCTGTATTGTAAAGCATGTAGAGGGAAGCATCATGCTGAGGGAAGGGTTTTCTGCTGTTAAGACAGATTGGGTTTGGGTGGGATGGAAGAAAAAACAACAAAAATAAAGGATTTCAGGCCAAAACCATGTTAGTATACCTGAACAGAATCTGAACCTGGGACTTGTCCTGCTTCTCTATAAGACACGAGTGTCTTATAGAGGCCTCAGAATCATATATCCGTTCTGGTTGCTGGGAACAGAGGGTTGTCTGGTTTAATAATATTGTTTCAAAATTATTTTCAGGTAGATAATCTGAAATTATACAAAAATGCATGATTCATTTGTATATATACATTTTTATTGCATGAAACCTTTAAAACAACAAACGGCACACGCTGAAGAAATTAACATTTTCTGAAAAACTTTCCATTCTGAGAAAAGGTTTACAGCTTGTGATCCATCTCACAAGTAAGCAAAGTCCCAAAGCTGTGTTTAGAAGTACAGGATAATAAAAACACTTTATTGCAGATCAGTTATTTTAGTTGTAGTTTTAATACACAAACATGAATTATCATGTTTGTGTGAGAAAATATTAGAAACACTGATCCCTCAATCAGGCATTTCAAAACGTTTACATATTTCAAAGTAAAAATGTGCATTTAAAAACAAGGAAACCCTTTAAATTTGAACTATACAGGTACTTGAGCTATACTTTCTATTATTCACGGAGGATATATATATGTATATATATATATATAGTTCAAACAAGATATTTACATGGACCTTATAAAAAGACAACTTTTTTTCTCACCAAGCTCAAATCAGACTAAACTGTTCCTGTTTTATTTTTGATATGTTTATATTATTTCCACTAGAATGATCAAAATTAAGGTATTTTTTTTTAAATAACACTTTTAATACTTTCTTTAAAGTAATACATTTACAGCTACTAAAATTGTTTTGCCTTTAAACAGTTTGTGAAAGCTTAACATTTAAATTTACAATTGGTGAAATGAGTCCTGTACAGACATGGACTGAATAGCCATTCAGAGAGGAAGAAATCATTACCCTAAAAATAACGCAAAAAGCCAGATCAAAGCCTATACATGCACTCAGGGGAAAGGACTTTAAATCTGGAAAAACGCTCTTTTGATCAAATTAAAATGAAAGTGTTAGCCATAAGAACCATCACTAGATTTGAAGGGGAGAAAAGGTCGGAAAAAGGAGTGTAGACGTGGCAGCATCATGTTTGGTGGTGCAATTTACAAAATAGACACAGAGTTAAAAATCTGGATGCAAACAGGTCTTCCAAATGCTTAATTAGTTTCAAAGTGTCTAGAGGACAATGAACCAATGAATTGGAGATTGCATCTCCAATTCATCTCCAACCTACAAAGAAAATATGCAGATAGAATTGGAAATGTGGTGTGAGAACAAAATTTACCAAACCGATTCAGACAAGTTCTGACAGGAGAAATGGGCAAAAATTCCAGAGAAACTATGGTGAGAAGTTTGTGGAAGGAAATCAAAAATGTTGGAGCCAATCATATGGTTAAAAAAAGCACTTTTACCAATTACTGGTAATAGGTATACATCTTTGAAGAAAATAAAAAAAATATATATATATATATATACTGTATGTATATATATATATATATATATATATATATATATATATATATGTTACTCATTATTCTGCAATTTAGCAATTAGGAAAAATTTGTAATCCTGACTGACTTAGTAAAAAATCTATATAATTTAATGGAGAAAAAAAAGTTGTCTTTTTATATTGTATGTAAAGAGCTGGTTTTAACTGTATTTAAAAATTTATTCTCCAGGGTCTAAAAGTAAGAAATATAAATCATTAGATGATTAAAAAATGAAAAAAGAAAACATTTTTATCCATCTCTTTGGATGTAAGAAAACCATTAATCAGAGCCAGTTTTCTGATATTCAGTGTGTGAAAACATTTAAATTATAGCAGAGCTCTTCTCTTCTGTACAGATGACTGTTGAGCCTCTCATATGATCAGTCAACCCCACCTCATGTGGGTCTCCCTGTGCATTTTATTTCATTTTAGAAGACCAGTCTGCTAATGGTGTTGAAGCCTCCTCCCCCTCCTCCTCCGCCTCCTCCAGATGGGCCGCAGCTCCCTGGTGGGTTGTTGTCATCTGAACCGTTTGGCCTGAATGAGCAGGAAGACGAAGACGCCTGAAGAGCCTGGGTCCGAGCGCTGAGCTCCTGCTCCTGTTGATTGCCAAGGAGACAGACAAATATTTTACCAAGTTTGATTAAGTTTAAAACGAACCCTGGAAATACAGACAAATAAACTCTTTTAGAAACAGCGCAGGCGCTCCAAAGGACATCACGTTGTCATAGCTCCCTCTAGAGGAGATGCATCGAAGCTATTTACACAAAGCAGTTGAGTTTCAGTTTAACACACCACAGCTCAGTGAGTTGTGAAATTACACCTCACATCTTTGAGTAGAAGAGTCTGAATTTCACTCGAGGAGTACCAGAATACATAAATCAATCTAGTCTGTGGCTCAGTTTCTGTTTGCTACGTTCCACCTGGATTAATCCTCCACTTTAATGATAAAATCTTACTTGCGAAGAGAAGCGGAAATGATGTTTTAAGTCGATTGTGTGTTGAAAATGAAAAGTAAGCAGTTGTTCCAAATACATGCCCACAAACTTCTAAATCAGTGGTAAGCATAATTACAGCTCACTTCACACTTACACTTTATTGCAAATGTAATCAAACTCGTTGAGCTTTTTTTCTCCCACATTTTCTCACTTTGCATCACAAAGCAATGCAGAGTTATGAAGTGTAAGATAAATGACCCGTTTTCAGTTTCTTTTTACAAATACAAGTCTGATGAGTGTAGGATAGAAACCACATCAAACCACATTTTCACAGATTCCCCTTCAATCTCCCCTATTTATTTTGGCTAAGCAAGTGCTATCCCCTAAGAAAGAGCATGAACAAAACTGTAAGTGTGTACATGTGCAAAGATGATGGAGGCAAACATTAAAAAAATTAAATATGTAGTGGCAGCATTGGAGGAGTGTTTATTTGGAGGCACCAAATACAAATTCTGGAAAACGTGCAAAACTTCCCGTATCCTTTATACTTTGATTTGGTCAACAAAACAAAATCCCAAGGTTGGGCAATAAATCAACCCCATTATATATCGCGATGTACATGTGATAAGTACCAATAGAAAATATGTCAGATAGAATGTTCAGTAATTTCACTAAACTCCGATCCAGAGCTGCACAGCATTCTGGGAGATGTAGTTGTAGGAAAGGCCTTAGCTGCTAGCCATGCTAACCTCTCAGGGGTTGCTGACATCAACTGACTCACTCACTCTTTGGTTATGTAGCAACTCACTCACTCTGTTGTTACCTAGCAATAACTTGTTGAGTAACTTGCATAGGAGCAGTTTCAGGTATCGCCACCGTGCCTCATAACCGCTTAAAAAAAAAACAATGGCGTGCAGTGAAGGGAGAAAATGAGTCCAACAGCTCGAAAGGAAACTGTGGATAAAACAGGAAAGGTCACGTCACAGGTCTGGCAGCATTTCAGATACTTAAAACAACAAAACTGATAATTATTGGTATCTGATAATTGTCAATTGTGTTGTGATAGGTTTTTCAGCCATGTTGCCCAACTCTACAAAATCCCAATAAAATACATCAAAATGTTTGCAACTAGGGCTGTTGTAAATGATTATTGATAGTATTCTGACGATTAATTGAGCTATTGAATAATAAATTGTCCTGTTCTGTAAGAACAGTAGTAAAAGAAATATATGAAAGAGAACTGCTAGTAAAACAGTTTCTTTTAATAAGAAAACTTACTATTGAAAATGGCAAATGTTTCAAAAGTCATTTTTAGTCTCAAGTTTGATGTATGAAAAACTGTTTTATAAAGTGCAAAAACAGATGAGAAATAATTAATCTTTAAAAATTTAAAAAGTAACTTAAACCAAGGAATTAGTAACAAATGCCTTGTATTTTACAATTCACTTTTAGTCTCAAGTTTGAAGTATGAAAAAACTTGTATAAAATAGGTTTCTCTCTAGATCACTTTTGATCAGCAAGTAGCTACATGCATTTCCTTGTACATGTATCACATGCCAGATTCTACTAACAATCACAGATAAGTTAAGATAAGTTTGTCTTTTAATTAGGGAACATAAATGTCACCAGTCAGCAGGCACAAGTGAGCTCAATGTGTGTAATGGATGTTTCCTGCTGACATATTGGAGGATGGAGCATCGAGGCCCTGCTTTGTGAAAGACCAATTCTCTTTTGCAGTAAACATACTGAGCTGTGTGTTCGTTTCTATTTAGTTTAAAGTGATACGACATTTTGTGTCTCCCTTTGCTGCGCTTCTTTCTGACCCTCGTCTTCTCCTTCCATAGCTGCTATTAGCACTTAGGATTTGTTAACAGCTTGTTGCCAGAAGTGAGAGTGTTGCGCAACACAAATGTTGGAATGCAGTGCGCTGAATAATAAAACATAATTTATAGCTGCAGTACACAACTTTTATAAATGTTTTTATATATGTTTTATATTTGTTTTCTACATATTTGTTAAAACTATCACCATGTTGTGGCATCATAAAATGAGATAGATAATCTGAAAAGGTCAAGCTCCTCCACTTCCTCCCTGTGCTGCTACTGCCATCTGAAGAAAAACAACCAATCAGAGCCAGTGCTGTCAATCATCCCCATGAACATAGGGGGTTCATCAGACTTGCTAATTGTGCTGATGGAGGAGAAACAACTTACAGATACAGGAAAACAGTTTATCAGCCGTCATCATTGGTCATGCTAACTAGGTCTTAGCATTCATGACAGGGAGAAGCTGTATCGTAGCAGAGAGTAATGGTGAACAAATGGGTCTGAGTAACAGCGATAAGACCCTCCTCCTGGCTCTGGAGGAGGGTCCAGAGCCTCCTCCACAGATTATCTGTCTCATTCCATACTTACAAACATGTACAAAACATACTTTATAAAAGTTACATACTGCAGCTTTAACAAAACCTTGAGGTAGATAATTTGCCCTGAGGAATTTTAAAATTTCAATCATTTGATGAATCCTAACAGCCCTAGTTGCAACTTTGCAAATGCACTGCACAGTAACGCAAATCTGTGAGAATTACCTGTAAATACAGCTTATTGTCTTTGATGATAGCGTCCAGCAGCTCTTTCTGCAGGGGAGGCTCGGCACTCAGTCTCATTCCATTTGCCATTTGTCCCTCGTTTCCATTCAACGCTGGAAGCTCCTGTTTTCTGTACATGAGCACATAGGCTGTGTCTTTGGGGAAGCGATTGGTGATGTTTTGTACTGACTGTAGTGAAGTGTACGTCACTCTGCTGTCATTGAACAGGAGCCAGTCCCTCGCCTCCAGGCCCGTGTTCGGTAATGAGTCGCCTTGTTCTGATGTGCAGAGGCTACAAGCAGTCTGGTCACTCGCTGAATCCTGTTTGACAGGAGAGAGACCCGCTGGGTGCTGCATCCCATCCGCTCCGTTGATGTTTCGTCCGTAGGAGTAGTAGTGGCCGCTCTCCGAGGAAACCCCAGAATGCACCACGACAGAGCTGAGCATATAGGGCACTGATTGGACTGAAGTCTCTCTTCCTCTGGTCATCTTCTCAGCTTCATCTATCCTTAACTTCCTCTCTTCCTCCTCTTCTCCTTGTGATGGTTTGAGCTTCTTAGCCAGGTTCTCGCTGCTTTCCGGAGAATCAACTTGCAAAGGAGATGAGGAGGCGGAGGAACACTGCACTGGCGTCGCAGAGGCATGGACTGGAAGTCTCAGAGATGGCGGGATGATTACGTTATCTAGGATTTTCTTGCGGATGTGGCTTTTGGCATCGTAAGAGAATCGGAGCAACGTGAGGATGAGGTACTCAGGCGCAGAAACCACTTTCATGGTCCTCTCAGCTCGTTGGAGGGAAACACACTTCTCGCAAAAGTACGCGTTGTCTTCATCCAGGATTTCAGGAGCCAGAAAATAGTTCACCAGGTCAGGCACAGACAGAGGGGGTTCGTTCGTCACTGGTTCATACTGAACATTAGTAGCTAGATTGCTTGATTCAGGAGCTTCGCTGCCACCATTGACAGATCCCTGACAGAGCACCTTGCCTTCTTCTGTAGGTCTGTCTGCTTTGGGACTGCCTTGAGAGGAAGAAGATGGACAAAAGGCCAAAGACAAGTCTGTAAAAGGCTCTTCTTTCTCAGAGATGCTGTTGCACTGCATGCACCGAATGCCTGTAATCAGCTTTCCACCAAACATCTGCTCTATCAAAGTCCTTCCATCATTTGCACATTGGTTCTCTGCTTCAACCAAATGGGAGTCCTTGAGGTCTTCAGAAGTTGTTGGATTTGTTGAGTCTCTGCTGATCGAATCAACCAGGGAGGCTACTGTTGTCTTGGCAGATTGCAGAACGTGAAGCGTTTTCTCCTCTTCGTGCAACCTTAAAAATACGAGTACACTTGGCATTAGCAGAGGTGGGTAGAGTAGCCAAAGATTATAGACAAATGAGTAGCTGTACTTCAACATATTTTTACTCAAGTAAGAGTAAAAGAGTATTTTGTAAAACTCAAGTACTGAGTAACTGATCAAAAGGCCCCGTTGTGCTACAAAACGGCACTATCAAGAGTACATGGTACAGGAGATTCTTCCTGCCTTCAGCATCGCCATCATCAACAAATCGTTTAAGATATTTGGATTATATGAGTTACAACATTTACTTTCCCTTTTTGGAAAAATAAAGCATTTTTTAATTGAATGAAATCACATAAACCAGGGGAAGTTTGTGGTTGTAATGCAGGACGAGTTCAAGGTGTATGAAAATGCATGTTTCCACAATCAGCGCAGCATCGTTGATATTTTAATTGGCTTTAAGCAAAAATAAAACTACAGGAACAGCTGAACATAAGAAGGAGCTTTGGAGACTCACTGTACCTTTCTAGAAGGAATCTGAGATACTCTGAACAGTCCTGCTGTGAGCCCACGTTGAACCAGGGAGGACGAGACGCTTCCAAGAAGTTCCTGGGAGCGTACGCTGCCCTCTGTAGGCCAAAACACACATCCACAACTCATGTTGACATCCACTAACATCACACATTTTTCATTAGTCAAGACATAACAGACCTGTGTGTGTGCCAGGAAGGCAAAAAGGAGCTGGAGCCTCTTCATTACTGTGTTGGAGCCATTTAGACGTAAAGACAAAACGTGCCTCCTGAAGCTGAGAGCAAAAACTCAGGTTTAATTCTTCACATTCTCAGCTTTGACATGTGTGTTGGTATGACTAAGTGACTCACTCTGTTGCCATAAAAAGGGTCTGGATGATGCTGTTCATGTAGCAGGTGTTCCCCAGGTTGATCAGACCTGTCCTTCCTGTCTCAGACTTCCCAGTTGGCCTCAACAAACCAGAAGCAAATGAATTGGACTGGGATGTCCAGGCACTTTGATTCAACACCAACTTGATCTTCTCTTCTGAAGGTTTTGGGAAATCCTGGAAAGAGAATATGGAATAATTAATGCCGATGTGTCTGAAGGCTGGCCTTATTTACAGAGCAGTCTTTTTTTATTTTAATTAACTCGGAAAATACCAACATAAACAATAGTTATTCACCTTAATGGCTTCCAATATGTGGTCGTAGAGGTCAGGGAAGCCAGAGTACTGGTACATCATGCAGTGTATAAGCTCAGTGAATTGGAGCAGGAAAGTTTGACTGGTGGGGAGACCGTCTGTGTTAAGAGTCTGAACTAGAGAGCGCACGTGTGGAACAACCTGAAAGAGAAAAAACGGGAAATTAGGAAATAAAAACAATAAATTCTGGACGATAAAGCTAAAATTTTCCCATAAAACGAGCAGCCTGGTCAACCAGGAAGGAGATGAACATCAGGACCTCCACAGAGAGTTCAGCTGATCATTTCGTGTTTTTTAGGTTTTAATTAAATTGGTTCAAGGGCCACTGCTTGGCATTTAAAATGCTTTGCAGATCATTACTGAGGAGGGTCTGTGTGGGATCAAAGTAATTTAAGCAAGAACAGAAGGAAAATGAGAGAACAAACAATCTGGTCACATGAGGAGGAAATGAGCTGTGAGGAGACAGAGGACCTCTTACCAAATGGAAGGCCTCAGGAGAGTGCTGGAAGCTCAACAGCATGTGGGAAAGCACGGATAGCGCCCCCTGCCGTACAATAGGGTACCACAGACGGCTGAATACCTGCAGGTCAAAATAAACAGAAAGCAAATATTTATAAATTAAATGTAGGTCAAATCAAAGTCAGTTTCTTTAACACATTTGTCATAAAAGGTATAAAGTATGAAATCAGTTATATTAACCAGCAATAAATATGAACTAATTAATTTATCTATTTCACACATTTGTAACATAATATTTAAATCCAACCTCCTCTACAATAAACCAGGGAAGTTTTACAAACCAGTTCAATTTTCAGCAGAGTGACATCTATAAGGATGGTAAACTTCTGAACAGCAGCCAGTCCTTTCAGTAGTGCAATGACCCAGGTATCCACATGTTGGGCCAGCGGCCAAGACAACCAGTCAATCATTCTTTAAAACACACAACAAACAAGTGTTAACAAGCATAAACTGCATTTTCACACTGACATTAGAACATGCTTTCATCCTATAGCTTACAAGTCTTGAATATAAGTGCAGAATAAAAAGACATTAAGCTACCGGCTGAGAGCTTTGGTCATGCTTGCATCTCTGACGTTCTGGTCTGTTGTGAGACTCTTGATGAGCACAGTGATCATCTGGACAGGGATGTGCTGGACCAGACTAGCCAGGGCAATAGATGGGTCAAAGGATGGGTCTGAAAGAACAACATCATCGAGTCATTTTTCTGTATAAAATATTTTTATATTTTCCTTGTAGCTTGTGAGATGTTTCTATTTAGATACTTCTTAACATCTAGATAGAAACATGTAAAACAAATTAAAATCTTCAGACACAATAAAAAGCCAAACTGTACAAAAAAAAACAGCTGTGGCAGCACAATTCATCATGTGTTTGTGGTCTACAAAACTCTCAGATGTGTTATTTCCTGTTTTATTTTATGAATGGTACCAATCTGTGAATATGTCTGCGGTTCCAGTTGGTAACACAAAAATAAAAATCCTATACACTATTTGTCCTTTACTGACTTGAGATTTTAGAGCATTTAAAGTCACACACTGCAAAAACACAAAATCTTACCAAGAATCTTTGTCTAGCTTCTAGTGCAAATATTTTAGTAGACTTGAATTAAGACAAAAATATCTCAATAATTCTTGAATATAGATACAAAAAGTACTAGTTCCAGATTTTCCCCCACTTAAAACATGAAAATTGTCTTGCTAAAGGTGAAAAACATCTGTCATCTATATCAAAAGAATTATTGACTTAAAACAAACTTATATGTCTTGCTGAAAAGTTACTTTTAAGTTAGTTTTGACTTTTGACTTATTTCATGTGAACCAATATATTTGCACTAGAAACTAGATAAAAAATACTTGGTAAATGTATTTTTGCAGTGTATTTACTTTAAAATATCAGCTCCTTTGTCAATTTTAACAAACAAAAACAGTCTGTAACAATTCCAGCAGACTAAAGTATAGCTTTACCTGTGGAGGAGATAATAGCAAAGACTTCTTGCAGGGAAGGCAACAGTGTGGCTGGCTCTGCCTTCCAGATGTTCTGTAGAAGAGTGCTGACCTTTGTCACCTGGCCTACATACTCTCTCAGTTCCCGCTCTTCGCTGGCAAAGCACTGAAAGCAGCTGATGGTCCTCACTAGCTGTTGGCAGAACAAGACACCTGACTTTTCCCTTGGGATGCACTGCATAAAGTCTGACAGCAAAGTGCTGAGTCGGGCGCAGAGAGCTGGTTCAGGCCGTTCGCACACCATCCTCAAAACCTCCACTTGGATGACACTGAAGGTCTCCAGGACAGAGGGGCAGCTGATGAGTAGCCGCAGGCAGCAGTGTATGTAATCGATTATTGCAGCATCTCTGTGTTCCAGCTGCCCGTAGCCCTGCTGGAGTAAACCGAGCACAAAATCTTTGCAGAAGAAGAGCTCAAACTCGGGCCGGTGGTAGCGAGCGTAGGCATCCAGAACCTGCAGGCCGATCTGCTTCTGGAAAGCATCGTCACCGAGCAAGATGAGGCGGGTGGTGAGTGTGAATAGTGCTCGACACTGCTCCTGCGTCACGTCGTTCTCTGCTGCTTCAACCACCTTCTTCACTATGGCCCTCTTCACCGGGACAGAGTGATCGGAGCTGATCAGGCCCTCCAGAATCTTGTCCATGATGTTGAGCTGCAGAGGGCGGAAGAAAGTGATTAGTTACACATTTCTAATATCGTAAAAGCTCACGTAACTTTGCCAGTTTATCTGGCAGCCTGATAAGTTAGTCATTAGACTTGTTTTTTTTTATTATTTTTATGAACACATCCTCAGAAATAACCAAGGAGGCACACCAGTGAGCAGCACATTGTTTCTGTGAATCAGTAGATCGTTCAAGTCTCAAACAACCAAACTACAACATTCTTTAAATCAAACACACAACACCAGTCCATGAAGTCACAAGTCTGTAACTTAGTGAGATCTGAATAATAACCAGACAACAGGTTCCAGAACAGATCGCTTCGCTTTGACTTATATTAGAAAATCCCTAACCTCTGAGAGACCGAGATAAGTGGAGTAGATCGATAAAAACTAGATACTCCTTTTCTTTTTGCTGTAGTCTTTAAAATACCAGCTTTTTTTGTCTGTCTGATGACATATTGTTTTTGTTTTTTTTATTGTCCCAGCTATAATGATCCACTTGATAGATATGTTTTTTTAAAGAACAAAAGAAACCCAAAGCTAAGCAGTAATTTGGGTTTGTTTCATAACTTCAAATATTGAATCAGGAGATCAAATGTTATGCTCAATTACTCAAGTAAGCTTTTCACCAAGTACGTTTTTACTGTTACAGCTTTAAAATATACTTTTAGAAGCCAGGTAGCTATCATTTGTAAGAGTTTTTTCATTTCCTTTTTTATGTGAACATTTAATAATTATTTATATATTTTAATTATAGAAATGAGAATTATTTATTTGATACTGAACAGTATTTTCTGCTTTATTTAATACACTGAATGAGAAAGACAACAGTAATCGCTGTTTTGTTTCTGTTCTGTAGAAACTGGCAGCTAGCGTGCTAATGCTAGTTACTTCTTTAAATTTAACAAATGCCTATAGACGATTACGAGCTATAGTAGATTATTCGCAAAATGTAACCCCGAAGCTGTAATGATTATTATAAAACCTTCAGTAGTCCATATTCCAACCCGATAAATGAAGTAATCACACCATAATATCAACAAAGCAACGAAACAGGCCGAGTAACCGTCAGGTACCACTCTGACTTAGCATAAATACCACCACAATACACCCGCAATTCATAAGAGTATTATAAGCGAACTTACCTGAATTCAGCATGTCAACACATTCCAAAGTAAATGTAAAAGCTCTCAGGCCGAGTCAAACATCTCCTGACAGGTGAAACAGTTTTATTCAGGTTTCATTTGAGCGTTCAGAATCAGCTGATTAACCTTCCACTACCGTCATTCTAACTGCCGACAACCGGTGTTGTGCTGAAAAACGCACCCCTGCCGTAAAACGTAACTGTTGTTTTTAAAGGCAGATAGTTTTTTTAAAATACTGTTTTAATGTTTTAAAAAAATAAGTAGGGTATTTCTATATAGTAACTAAGAAAGCTTTAGATTTATTTTGTCTTTATATGGACATATTTAGTCTATTTATAGATAATTAGTTCTTTTTGTATCAGGGGTGCTTTTGTCGCCAGAACACTACAAGGACCATTAGACGAAGAAGCTGTTTTACTGATGCCTGTTACAGTATAGATGTTCTTCATTATAATATTAATTCGAATAAATCCTTATTCCTTATTAATGGTTAAACGTCAAGAAAATTTTATGGATTTTAATGCGTTTCATTCAAACGCTCTCGTCCATTTCATGTTTGAATATCTACGGAAGCTTGTCAGTTGCTATTTCATGAGTTAATATACATGAGGTCAGAATATTTTTAAAATAATTTTAAAATATGGAAATTATATTACAGAATCCTTTGAAAAATCTATGGAGAATATGTCAACGTTAATATGACTAATAAAATGTTATTTCGAAATTACAAATCTGGTAACCAACAAATTATTTCAGCCTAATTTAGCCATCTGCCTTTAATCTCATGTATTTACATGTAAATGTTCATTATTACGTATTAGCCCACTTTAAAAAACACGAACTTTAACATTGGACTTTTATTTTTTGTCTAAAACCGACTTGTTACAAACTCGTTAATTCATAGAAAAAAATGCCTTTAATTGGTTTATAGGTTGTTATTAATTCTGTTCAGCAACAGCAGGACGCTGCTGCAAAACAATAAAATTAGTAATATAATTTACAGCAACCAACGGACCTTACAACGGGGGCCGCTTTTCATTGGCTGATGCCCATTCTACGTCATAGCACGGCTACCACGTGCGTGGCTGTCTCACAAACACAAGCTTGTAGTGCCAAACTACATTGTGGACTAGCAGACCGGCAGAAAGTTTTCGCATCAACAATCGAAAAAGAAAAGCAATGTATGTTTTGTC
>CAEFZX010009281.1:0-10172 GCA_903066825.1 Alfaro cultratus
TGCATCAGCTGGGGTTAAATAACTTGTTGCCAGCTGAAAGATAATCGCCTATGCAGTAATTATCCAATAGGAGGCTTGTACCTATTTGCTTAGTTAAATCGAGGTGGCGACTTTTATTTTGGCCAGGCAGTGTAGTTTCTACCCTCAGTTGTTAGTTCAACTGAAAACATTTCAGATTTAAACAGCTATTGTCAACAATAGTTTTAATGTTATATTTTTCATTTCTGTTGATTTTTGTTCACAAAAATAACTAAAATAATGGTTAATATTAAAAAAAAACTTTAAATAAAATAGATTGACTTAAGTTTTTCAGTTTAAGTCCATGTTTTTTAACTCCTTCTGTGAAAAAAAAAAAAAAGAAAGAAATTTCCTCCAAAAGTCCAGCAACAAGAAATTATGCATACCCTCTTATCTGATGTTCCTCTTTCCAGATTGAAGGAGCCTGGAGAGAAGATGGAAAAGGTCTCAGCATCTGGGACAAGTTTACACACACTCCTGGAAAAATATCTGAGCATGACACTGGGGATGTTGCTTGTAACAGTTACAATAAAATGGAAGATGACATTGCTGCACTGAAAAAAGTCAAGGTGTCTCACTATCGCTTCTCCATATCCTGGCCACGAATCCTACCTGACGGAACTACCAAATACATCAACCAGGCTGGTCTAAACTACTACAAGAAACTTCTGGATTCCCTCATTGCAGCAAACATTGAGCCTCAAGTAAGTATTTCTCAAAAATAATCATTCGGAAAAATGTTTTACCTCTTTTACTAACTGCTTTTCTTTTGGATCAGGTCACTTTGTACCACTGGGATCTCCCACAAGCTCTACAGGACATTGGAGGTTGGGAAAATGAGGCCATCATTGAGCGATTCAGGGATTATGCAGATGTCCTCTTTGAGAATCTTGGTCCCAAAGTGAAACTTTGGATCACTTTCAACGAGCCATTCATAATAACTGTATTAGGCCATGTCCAAGGTGCACATGCCCCAGGTATGGTCTTCTGAACTCGAATTACACTTTATGCTAAGCATGGTAGATGTCAGACTTATGGATTTTAATCAATGCAGAACTCCTAAGGAAGGAAATAGGCTGCATTTACAAAAATGTATATTTAATTACTGTATTTTTAGGACCATAAGCTGCTACTTTCTTCCCACGTTTTGAATCATGCAGCTTATAGCCCGGTGCGGCTTTTCTGTGGGTTTTTCTCCAATCACCAGGGGGCTCTTTAGCAGGAAATGAATCGTTGGAAGTCAAAATTGGAAATCAAAGAAGTGCTGATTTTCATTTAGAACATGCACAGGCTAGCAGCAGGCTACATGGAGAAATGTTTTCAAACTCATACCTCCCCCATCAAGGAAATAACAAAGAAGTTCATATGATGCCGCGTTTAAGTTAAAGGCTATCAATCTGGCAGTACAGATCGATAGGTGCTGCACGTAAGCTCAGCGAGAACAGATCCATGACTTGGCATTAGACACGCAGAGCCACGTCCTTTATAGCATATGTATTCAGGACCCAGCCCTCTGCTGCATCTTTGAGAAAAACCTAGAGCGGCGGAGTTACCAGCGGCTTATAGCCCGGTGTGGCTTATATATGTACGTTTCCAGTTTTTAAAAAAAAGAAGGAAAAAAAACCTTTGTGGGTGCAGCTTATAGTGAGGTGCTCTCTATAGTCCGGAAAATATGGTATACCTACATGAGAAACTCTGCATCACCATATTTAATGTTATATTTTCCAGGTTTCAACGACAGACCAGATACTCTTCCATACATTGTAGGCCACAACATAATCAGAGCCCATGCAGAGGCCTGGCATGTCTACAATGACAAATACAGAGCCTCACAGAAAGGAATGGTCTCCATCACTGTAAACTCAGACTGGGCAGAACCCAGAAACCCCTACAAGCAAGAGGATTATGAAGCTGCGCGAAATGTGGTCGAGGTATGTATTATGACTGTATAACACAAATCAACTGCAACATTTGGTGTAGTGTTGTAGTTGATGATTGCTGTGGGTCAAACTCTGTCCACAGTTTTATCTTGGCTGGTGGGCCCATCCCATTTTTAATGGTGACTACAGCCCACTGGTGAAGAAATCTGTTCTAGAACAAAGTCTCGCAGGTGGTTTGGCAAAATCCAGGTAAAATGTTTGGCTAATTTCAAAATACTTTGCCTATAGTTTGTGCCAAATGATTGCCTATACAGATTCTTCTTAATTTTATTTTCAACTTATTACACCCACCGATGACTTCTCTCATACAATTTCTTCTTGAATTTTTATTCTCTAGGCTGCCTGAGTTTACTCCTGAGGAAATTAAGCGAATTAATGGCACATATGATTATTTTGGATTAAACCATTACTGCAGTGTCTTGGCATTCCCTGTAGACTATGGATCTACTCAGCACTTTGAGGCAGACAGGTACGGCCGTTAGCTTTGTCACAGCAATTTAAAATCAACTTCATGAGGAAATCATGAATTTTTATATTCTTATCACATTTTTCCTAAATATTCTTGTAAAAAATGTCCATGTTTTTAACCTAAACTCTAAATTATGCAATTATTCACTTGTCATAGGGGTGTGGTGGTTATTAGTGATCGGACCTGGTTGGAAACCGGTTCTGTCTGGCTGAGGATGACACCATTTGGTCTCCGAAGATTGCTGAAATTCATCAAGGATGAGTACAGAAATCCTCCGATTATCATCACTGAGAATGGTGTCTCTGAAAATGGGCCAGTTGATCTGAATGACGTTCACAGGAAATACTATTATGAAAAGTACATCAACCAAGTGCTGAAAGGTATTAAAACAACTTCATGGCATGTAGAGTATCTAAAATGCGAGCAAATCATGTTTACAGTAAAATCTGTTTTAGCCTTCTTTAGTTGTTCCAAACTGGAAACTTGTATAAATTAATACATTTTACCAGCTTGTGTGCTTATTTACATTCTCTTTTTTCTGTAGCTTATTTGCTTGATGACGTGAATATTATTGGCTACACTGCTTGGTCTCTGCTGGACAATCTGGAATGGGCTGTTGGATATACAGAGAGATTTGGACTTTTCTATGTCAATCGCTCAGACCCTGATCTGCCTCGAACCCCCAAAGCCTCTGTGTCCTTTTACTCCTCCATCATCAGCTGCAACGGGTTTCCTGACCCAGCATCTGGACCTCATGAGTGTTGGAACTCTACCTCCACCCCCAATCCCACCCCCACTGAAGGTAAAAAGATTCACTTCTTAGAAACTAAACTTAGTTTCTCTGATTCCAGGTCAGATCAAAGATTCTCAAAAATAAAAATACAAATTGAGACATATCCGACTTTGATACATTTGACTTAATTGGTCAACATAAACCCAACAATAGAAGTGAGAAACTGTTCTAGCACAAGCTAGTTTAGTTGGAAAGCTAGCTTAAGCAAAAACCTATGTTAAATGTTTCAGAATGAATTGTTAAAAGTATAAAGTAAATTTTACAATTAGCCTGTTATAGATTACTAATAAATGTGTTTACTTTTTTCCACAGCAACAAAAGAGCCAATCAACAATGTGAACTTCTTGGGCATGAAGCTTTCTGCCAGAGATGCCGCGACTGGACTTAATGCAACATTTGTTCTTCTAATTATAGCACTCACTGGAGCAATTTGTTTGTCCATTGGCTTCTTTTTAGTAAAGAAGAGTTCCAAAAAAAGCAAAAAAAATGAGAATGTAGAGCTGGACAAGAGATCCTGATTTCAGTTTGACTTACTTTTTTAATGCAGACATAAACATGTCCATGTTTAAATTTGAAGATGATACACATTCTGCAATAAACAATCTTCAACAAAGAAGTCAGAGTTCACCGACACTGTATGTTGTAGTTGTACTGTATTTAAAAAAGACAAAAAGATGTAATTAATTTATATAACCAGTGATGTGGAGAGGAGATTATTGCTTAATGGGAGCTTTTTGGATATGACATTCAACAACTGAGATGAATGGATCTAATTTTTGATTTGCACTGTTGTTTATGCTTTTTAAACCATTTCTGTTCCACTTTGTAATGACAGTTTGTTTGTGGAAAAATATTAAGCTTACTTAAGCCCACCAGTGGGGAAACCCATTTTGTAAAACTTTAGATTTGTTCTACCTATTGTAAAATGTTTCTTGTGTCTACCAGTAACTTATAGTTTCCTCAAGAAACTTTCTGCCAATGTTTGAGATAAACTGAAAGAAAGCCCAGTATAATAGCCAACTATTGTTTGCTTTCCCTTGCTTGTCCTGTGAAACTTCTGTTCAATAAACATATTGTAATTTATCACACTGTACATGTTTTGATTTTGTTCCTTTCTGTTCCCCTCCAACAGTATCGGCATAGTTATCCTGAAAAAGCAACTGGACTTCTGACAACTGATTGAAAAAGTAACTTAGAAAGATTACAAGTTACTTTCAGAAGTTGAAGACAACAGTCGCTGTTGCCCCAGCATAAAAATGTCAACCATTTTCAAGTGCAGCATCTTATCTATATACCTACTTTCTGACCAACTTCTGCTATTCACCCACACATAAGTGTTTTACACAGAAGTCCAGCTTTCTGTGTTGCTTTGCATCACCACCACTTACTCTGTTCGTTTGACTGTGCCATATTCCAAATATTTCTTAAAATTTTATGTAGTATTTTTGTATTAATCCAAATTCTTAAATATATTCCTAAAAATTTTAAAAACAGTGGGAAATTTCTTGAAAAGTTATTAATTTTCCTATGTTCATATTTGTATAATCTCATTTAAGGAAATTCAGATTTGTAAACCACCTGGCAGCTAGGAAGTCTATCTGGGATTGATTGGTAGCGCCATCATCTGCCTGAGTTTACTCCTGAGGAAATTAAGCGAATTAATGGCACATATGATTATTTTGGATTAAACCAATACTGCGGTGTCTTTACTATCACAAGCTAAGAATTTAAGAGTTTCTGGATGCAATGTTAATAATACAAAATTTAGTTATGATTATGATTTTTAATAAAAGTGTCTATTTATCTCCCTGCAGCAACAAAAGAGGCAATTCCTGGAATCAACCATGTGAACTTCCTGGGTATGAGCCTCTCCTCTGAAGATGCCGCAACCGGACTTGACGCAACATTTGCTTTGCTGATTATAACACTTGCTGGAACAATTTGTGTGGCTGTTGGATTGTTTCTAGTAAAAAAGGTGTTCCAAAAGAAAATTGCAGAGTTAATTGAGGGAGAAAGAGAGATTCTGATTGCAGCTTGACGTCCGTCTTTAATGCAGATATGTATGATTTCCATGTTTAAATTTAAAGGGCTAAATTTTGCAAGAACACAATCTTCAACAGAGAATTTGGAGTTTTGAACACTGTATAATTGTTATATATTTAAAATAATATAAATATAATTTATCTATACAACGAAAGGTGCAGAGGAGAACTTATTGCTTACTAGGAAGTTAAGAAGACTGGACCCGTTTTTTCCATGTGCACTATTTGTGGTATTTAAAGTATTTTTGTACCTATTTATGATGATTTTTTTTGTGTGAAAAATGCTAAGCTAACTGAAGTAAATTACTGGTGAAACTCATGTCAATTGTGTGTAAAACTCTAGATTAGTTCTGCCTATTATATTGGTAGAATGTTTTTGTGAAATTTTTTATCACCATATTAAAAAACACTGATCAAGTCACTGTCATACTAACTTATTGTAACATCAAGAACCATTTATCTAATCTTTGTGAGACAAACTGGAAGCACAACATAAAAGCCAGCTAATATCTCATTTCTGCTACTTGTCCTATGAAGCTTCTGTTCAATAAACTTATTGCAACGAACTACACTGTTCATGTTTTGATTTTGTACACAATCTGTTCCCCTCCAATTATTTAACTTTTTAATTTGCTTTGAGATAATGTCTGACTTTGTGTAGTTTTCTTTCTTTTTTTACAGCTCCATATCAGTTTGTCTCCCCCTGCTCCTCATACCTGCTTTCTTAGTGAACAGCTCATAAGCTAATAGTACTGAAAAAACAAATCCCACTGCTTCAATCTGTCATTTTTAATACAAAGACACCAACTACGTTCCATTTCAATTACCTAGATAAGTATCATTTCAAATCGAAGGATTGTAAGATGGAAATCCAGCAGATGGCAGCAAATACAAGTAGATTATATGGCTGCCACCTGCTATAAAGCCTCCAGAATTAGCTAGTCCCTTGACAGAGTTTTCTTCACTTTTAGGTCCCAGATTGTGGATTAATACTTTATCTGTGTTCCTGAACTTTCTTTAGATAGTATTTAGTATTTAGAAAGTAATTTTCTTAAAAATGTACACTCCTGCTACACAAGTTTTGTTTGTTACAAACATAGCTGAAAGGGATAACAGAATGTTTGGAGCAACGGCACAGAAACAAATCAAGAAGTTTATGACTTAAGGTGGAAGGCATGCATCAACTAAACTGAAGTTGTTTCTTATTAACAAGTATTTCTTTGTTTAAATAGCTATTAGCAAATACTACCAGTGGCTATCTTTCAAATTGAAAACCTAAAACTAGTCCATTGGCCACACTGCAGTAACCCTAAGTGAACATTTTAACAAGCATCTAGCAGCAGCACATTTTAGGTTCCTCAGACAACATTGGGATATTGTTATCAATTGGGTGAGTCCAGAGTCTGAGTACATCATACAACTGCAATAAAACACTTATCAAACCCTAATTGTGCAACAATGATATGAGAGCAAAATGTTGTTTAAATAGCTTTGCGATCAGTTGACATTCAGACTGGTTTTCTCGAGTCACGATGAACAGGTTGCTGTGGGTTGTGTGCCTGTATTTTTTATGTGTGATTGTTGATTGGAGCAGTCAGGTGAACGGAGAAGATGACTTTATGCTTCTTGCTGGCCCTCTGACTGAGAAGGATCACAGAACCTCCAACAGTGAGGAAAATGTCTTTGACTGCAGTCATCCCATACCAGCAGCTTCCAAGGAGTATTTCAAGTACCTCCAGACCAAAGGGGTGACCCACTTCAAAGTGCCGCTGTCATGGGCAAAACTTCTTCCTACGGGCCTGACCACCAAGCCTCAACAGGATGTGACAAGGTGTTACCAGACCCTGCTGAAGAACCTGCAGGATGAGGGCTTGCAGCCTCTCATCATCCTTCATGGATCAACAGTTCCTGACTCTTTGAGGTCCAGGTATGGAGGCTGGGAAAGTCAGCGGCTGCTAGACATGTTTCAACAGTATGCAGAGTTTGCGTTGAGAGAATTTGGCCAATTGGCAAACTCATGGGTGACATTTAGTGACCTGGATGAGATTTTGCGTGAAGGACCAGCTGTCAATGGTCACAGTTCTCTCCAAAATATCCTTCAGCTCAACAAGAATATTCATAAGTTTTATCATCAAAACTTTCCATACGAAGGTAAGTGTACTCCAGTCCTTTTCCTACCTAGATTAATATTCTTTGTTCGTACATATTTATATAATGTTTTCTAGACTGAATTGTAATTTCCAGTCCTTTTAAATTGCAATCGTTTACAAATGTTTAAAATTTCTTGTTTTTACTATGACTAAGATTTAACCTATCAAGAAAATTGCTTCACAGTCAGCTGATACTGTCCGTACTGATACTATTTTACTGCTTTGCTGATAACACAGGATGTATTTCCACGTTATCTCAGTAATCAGTCCATGTGAGATGCATCAAGATATCTCCTAAGCAGTCCTTGCAAAACACCAATTTCAACAGTGGAAATAGTCATTAGCTAGAAAGATTAAATATATTACATGAAGTGTTCATAGGTTTTCTTCCTGTCACTTTTTCTTTTCAGGGAGACGTCTATCATTTGGGTTGAATGCAAAACACGTGGATCAACTTTCCAGTCTTAAAGCTTTCACAAATGTAAGCTTATTCTGTATTTACAGTGTACATCAGGTCCCACTGCCTTAAAACAAAACGTAATCTCAAACAATGACAAAGATGTTACTAATATATAGAAGATAATCTACTGTAGATAAGATGTGTTTACTGCCAAGTTCTGCAAAAGCCTGACAATCACCCGTTCATTTAGGTAATATGTGCAGTAGCAAGAAGACATCTAACACATGGAGAACAATGGTCCCTGAGGACTCTTTAGCTTTTTATTTTGCTAAACATTTGTACCTCAAGTATTGAGCCTTGACTTTACAAAAACCTTAATAGTTGGCAAAAGAAACTGTTTTTTGTTAAAAATGCAGTCCATTCAGATTCTATGTGCATTATTCATTGGTCACAGACAAAAACCCTAAACTGACTTAAACCGATGGAGAAAATAGAAAGCAGGTAGTGATGTTTTTTTATTAGTAATTTGGTTATTTCCCCTCTGAGAAAGCAAACAAAAACAAGCACATTTCTATTTGCCACGCATAGTCTTAGTAGGTCTTGGTGTGTATTTTTATTTTTTCAATTTTCATTTGTATTATTAGCGTGTGACAACTCTCATTTCATTGTATGTTCGGCACAGATGGATTTCTTGTCAGTGAACCTTGAATATAACTGTGCCTCGTCAAAGAGTTTTGCACAAGAGTTGAGAAACTTGCAGGTACTGCAAACATTTTAATATTTTTAGGACCATCATGGATTTTTTTTGTTGCATTTTACCTTTGTAAAATTATACCATATACAATTAAACAATCTTCTGTTCTAGACATCTGCTGGAAATTTGCCAATCTTGCTATATAAGATGAAAGTTCATGACTGTATCCCGAATGAAAACCAACTTCTTGGAGATTTATTACAAGGTAAGTATCATGCTGGTCAACACACTTTATAGGTTCTTTCTAAATTATCAATAACATAAATTTAATTACTAATGTTGGATATTTTACACAATGTGAGTGTTTAAAAATCATTACCCGTGAACCTAAACAATTATAAGGTAGAAAATAAAGAGTGTTCATAACATTCTTTCTGTGATGTTTGAAAGGAACAAGCTTAATGGTTACACTCTAAATACCTGCAATGTGGCAGTCTTTTACAAACAGTACAATGAAAGTTAGTTGGCACTAATCATCACACACACCAATGGAATGGAATAAGTAGATTTAATTAATAAACATCATTAGAAAATGGAAGAACATATATTCTTCTTCTTTTAAGTGGTGTAGCTTTTAAGTAGTGTCATTTTATAACAGTAACTAGTGCAAAATCAGCCTTTTATTTATCAGTCAGTCACATTCTACAAGAAAAAAATTTGCAAGGTGGAGAAAAGCTTTGAAGCTTTACAGCCAGACCAGTACATATTTATGGCTTCAGCTATGATTGCTGCAAGATAATGACAAAACCTGATTAGATAATACTTGAGGTGAAAGTCTTATTGCTAAACTTGAACATATTACTCTTAAAGGACTCCATAATTAAGCCATATGTCAAAAATATTTCTGTCCTTTTGTTTCTCCTGTATTGTGGCAGTTATATGGACCAATAGTTTGAATATTATGGGATGTGACATGAAGAATGTATTAGATGAGCTGGACATGCAGGACTCTCCAGTCAGGTAATACAGTTTTATACAGATTTATATGATCTGACCTTTTCCCTTATAATTTTAACAGTTTCCATTCCTTTCCCCAAATCATCTTATTTCCAAATATTTCATCAGCAGGACTGAATTCAGGAAGAGTTCTGAAAACATCTTTCATGAATTTGGAGACAAAGCCAGCGATGATGATCTGGTCCTCACTAAAGGATTTCTCCCGGGCTTCCAATGGGCTACGTCGTCAGAATCTTTCAAGGTTGAAGGTGGCTGGTTGGAAGGGGGAAAAGGAGAGACTATTTGGGATCATTTTGGTCATGAAGGTCAAGCTTTTGCAAATCATACTGCTGATCTTGCTTGTGACAGTTACAACAAAGTTGATATAGATGTCTACCTCCTGCAAAGTCTTGGAGTCAACACCTACCAGTTCTCCATTTCCTGGGCCCGTATATTCCCCTCAGGTCACAAAGGCAGCCTGAAGGAAGAAGGAGCTCTCTACTATGACAATCTGATCAATTCTCTAATTGAATCTGGCATACAGCCTGTTGCCACTCTCTACCATTGGGATCTGCCTCAGGCTCTCCAAGACGATGGTGGATGGACCAACTCTTCCATTGTTGCAGCTTACAAGGACTATGCAGCCTTCTGCTTCAATAGATATGGAAAC
>CAEFZX010009282.1:0-16116 GCA_903066825.1 Alfaro cultratus
ATGCTATCTATATATCTCCTTTTGCACTATTTATTTCATCATCTTTTTATGTATATTGTATACTGTATATTTTGCACCCCAACTCGGATTAAGCACAATCTCAATCTCGTTGTAATCTGTGGATGACAATGACAAATAAATCTTATCTATCTAAATGTTCTGCAGAATCACTTTTGCTGGATTGAAGCTACACTATGTAATATTTATTAATATCTGTTTTTTTATATATATTTGTTAAGATTGTCCCCTTATTGCGACAATATAATATGAGACAGATGATTTTTTTTCTCAGGAAACATGAACCTGTCCATGTGGGATACAGATGGGAAGAACTAATTAGGTTTCATTTAGCTTTACTCCCACTTTCTACATTTTCACTTTTTATTTTTTAGGTCGTTCAGTCATTTCTGTGCCTCCAGATGACCAGCGTGTAATCAAAGGAACCACAGCTGTTCTGACCTGTAATGCGACACATGACCCCAGAATTAATATCAGGTAGTTGCTTATTAAAGTTATGATGAACATGTATTAAATTTCTTTGATTCTCTTCTAATGCACCTTTCCCTTTTTGCAGCTTTAAGTGGTACCGCGGCGGCGTGCCGGTGCAGCCGAGCAGCGGTGGCCGTGTTTCTGTGCAGCCAGGTTCTTTGACTATTAGCCAGACGTGGTCAGGTGACATTGGGGACTACACTTGCAGCGTGATGTCACAAGCAGGCAACGACTCTCAGTCTGCACGCCTCGAAGTCATGTAAGTTTAAGAAATCAGTTATCCATGGCGACTCTCAAGAGACCTTTTTCTTTTAAATGTCAGGGTTTTTTTTATAATTTAACAAAATAAGACCATTATAAATCCTTTTATTCTTCCTTGAAGAAGTGCAATAACGTACTTGCTAAAGTGTGCACACCCTTAAACATTTCAGTGTGATTTTGACATAAAGTCTTCTTTGGAAGGAGAGCATGTGTTAGCATGCCACATCTTCTGTCAGGTTGTGGGAACATTTCTTCAATATAGTCCTCTTCCATTGACCCCCCACCTGTTGTCAGACTCAGACTATTCTGGAACAAACATTTTCTTGTGGTGAAACCAGTTGTTGATTTGAGGGTAAGGTTGGCTCGGTGTGATGCATAAAAATGTTTATTTTCCCTTCATCTTTAGCACAATCTGTAACTTGTAGCTCAACACTGACTGGTATTTGAATTGGCCATAATTTTATCTAACAATTCCATCTTTCACAGTGAGAAGGGGATTCTTTGAGTAATACACAAACCAAATAACCTTTGTCCTAAAATGTTCAAGTATATTCATATATTTACTATATGTAATATATTTATGAGTTAAGTGAAACCTAATAGTTAGGTGCAGGCCACTTGTACAAAAAAAAAGCTTTAAAAAGAAAAACGTATTTTGATCAAATATGTACTTTGATCAGAGCAATGATTATGTTAAAATTATTTAAACATGTTGTTGTTTTGTTAGCCAGAACAAGAGGAAATGGACTTCAAACATTTCTGAAAATGAATGTCTGTGAGGAAACATGACAGACAGACAGACAGACAGACAGACAGACAGACAGACAGACAGACAGACAGACTCCCTGCCTGGTTATTCATCTGTGAACAAATCAACAGTTATTGATTTTTATTCAGAATTATGTTGAAAACCAAGCCATCATGCAGCTGGGTCGACGTCCTGGGCACAGCACAACAATGAGTTACTCCAGCTCATATGCCCAAGCTGTCATTGTTGCATCGCTACATAAAGTTTGTGTGTAAAGTTTCATTTTTATGAAACAGTGAGATGCTGCTAAAAATCAATACTGTTAATGTCTGTTTGCCATCATTTACATTTTTGTAGTATTACTTAATTTTCCTTTGGGGTCAATAAAGTATTATTGAATTTCAAAATATTAAATCAGACATTTTCCTTGAACTTTTATTGTCAATGTCTTATTCCAAAAATGTTGGTGCTCTTTACTATTATGGATTTTTTAAATGAAAGTTTTATAGATAATGTTTCTTATCTGTCAAAATAAGGTGATTTTTTAAAATCAAGTATTTTGCCTTTGTAGTCTTTAATGCCATTAATACAGGTCAGGTCTACATTGTCTTCAAACATTCACTGAACTTTTATGACTGCAAACGTTCAGTTTATTGAACATTTTCTGAATGTTCATTGTTAGCTAGGAAGTTGCTGCGCAGAAGAGGGTGATGGTGATTTGGAAAAAAACTTTAAAAGCTGTTTTCTCTCAAAAAGATCGATTGAAGAGTGTCAACATTAAAATGCTTGGACATTGTTGGGAAGCTTTGAATCTACACCTTTAGCACCTGTAAATAACTCAAAACGTCGTTGAGTAGACTTGTTCCTACTTTTGCTGTGGCCAGTCTAGGAGGCATTGCTCATACTCGTTTGCCTGTGTGGTCCTCCATACATCCGCATCACCAATTACGATGCTCACATCAGTCATTGACAAGTATATTACTATGGCTGTTGTGAGGAGGGAGATAAGACGTGATGCCTGTGTGGCCAGTCTTGCTTCTCTTATATGGATGCAGACGACATGTTGTGAATAAGCTGTTAGCCAGGACCCAGATATGCTGCCTTCATAATGACTGAACCACGGTGATTGTACCACAGATGTTTTGTTCATGTTGGAACTACCTGGGGAATTTGTGCTGTGTGTCTAGAATAAATTCTTTTTTGAGCCAGATAAAAACAAATCTTTGTCAGCTAAAACACTACAACTGATCAAGTTTGGTTTATTTTTAATATTGCAGAATGGGAATGCGGTCTGTTTACATTCATACCTTGGTTTTGTTTGAGTGAACAGTTTCCAAATGTTTCTCACTGAGCCTGACATCCCTGGCTCTCACATTGAAACACGCCACACGCATTTTAAATGTATCCCACGCCCCAGCCCACGCAGCCTCATTACTGCTGCTGTGAAAGAACAGGTAGTGGCCTTTATATATTAATAGGCACTTTGATAACATATTTATGAAAAGGCACTTATGATATATTAATATAATTGCAGGGTAGGAGAAAGAGAGACAAGCATGAGTCCACATTCATCTAAATTATGGAGAGAAAAGAGGTTACACATGTCAAACACAGCGGGAGGGAGCAGATCTGTGTTTACAGCTGTGTGAAAACATGAGGGAAATGAGGGGATTCTGTTCGCCTTTCTGCACCAATGTGTGTGTTGGTGTGTGCCTGCATGTGTGTTTGCGTGCAGCCACATGTGTGACTGACATTCTCGTTAGCTCTGTATCAGTGGGTCATAGAGGCTAACAGACGCTGGCGGCTTAGGAGACAGACTAATTACCAGCAGGTTATTGGTTCAACTCCCGTAAGACCCGTTCATGCGTCTGCGTGTGTGNGTGTGTGTGTGTGTGTGTTTGTGTGTTGTTTTGTGGGACTGGTTGTTGAATCAGTTGATCTGACATTCTCTGATTTCTTCCATTAATTAATGTGATCATGTCAGCTCAGAAATGAAAACCTTTTCATTCCCTCTGACTGTCTTGTTTCATTCGGTGCTGCAGGGATTGATGTGCTGGATTTACAGAATTCCTCTCAGTCTGGAAGAGAAGTGTTTGTGCCGTCTTAATATAAATAATTTCTGTCCATCCGCATGTATTTCCTTCCTTCAAACCAGGCATCCTTCTGTCCATTTATTCATTCAATTATCCATCTGACCAGTTTCCCAGCAAACTATTATTGACCCACTATTCTTAAGGTTTTATCTGTACAGAAACATGCTAGATGTGTAGCCTGCTTTATCTGATGATGCTAATTCCAGTTTTCTTGGCATATATTCTCAGAGCTGCGATTGGTAGAGAATAATTACTAACCTCATAAAAATGGCAAGCAGTGACTCTGAGAATAAATGATACTGTCTTTTATCATGGTTTTCCCATTGATATGTTTATATGTGTTCTTTTATGTTGACTGTAAATGTCTTGAATTGTGCCAGCACCTGCAGCTTTCACCACTGAGACAACCTTTCTTTTCCCCATTCCCCCTGGAAGCCAAGCATATTTAAAGAGAATTATGATGCACTAAAATTGCTATAATCAGATGTCTGGATTCTCTTTGTTGCTTTTATGAATATATCTGTGTAGCTTTCTTGTTATTAACATGGCACTGATGCACAAATATCTGCAGGGGATGGCCAAATGTCTGGAAAATGTATTTTAAATAGATGCAGAAATATATCTGTGGTGTTGCAGACTGTGGGAAGAATAAGAATATGCCAGCCAAAACAATATATAATATATGTCCTGAACCAAAACAGAGAATTAACTAGAGTGCTAAGGACAAAATTGTTCTAGCTGCAAATGTATAATAGAATAACAATACACAGGGGAAAACAACATACTTTTAATGAATCATCACTCCACATTGTGAGAGGCCTGTTTATAACTTGCAGTGGCATATGGATCATTATAGATTGGCCCTTTTGTGTTGATATGGATGTTAAAGAAGCCTTTCCAAATACACATTTAAAGCTAATAACTTTATTTACAACAGATTTGCAGAAACTGGGGCAAATGCCAGCCTGAAAGAAAAATCCCACTAGTGGATGCAAAGCTCCCTAATTAAGATTTTATAACTTGTTTGTCTAATCTGTACGAGATGTGAAAAAAGCAGCATGATGAGGAGCTGCACAGAAACATCTCTTGGTGGGCAGAAGTGACTTACTTTTTAAAATCTTAGTGCCAGCCAAGTCTGGGGCCATTGATTTCATCTAACATCTGTCTAAAGTTTTCACTTTCATTTTGGACTTCATTGTATCAGTTCTTTAAATTTGACGTTACAAAATGTTCAAAACCAAAGAGGCATGTGAGACCATCTGCAATTCAAACTCCGTTAAGAACAGATGTGTAGATTTTGAAAGGACCCAAATTAGGCTTTTTGACCTGAATGACAAACATTACGTATGGAAACTTAGCACTGCACATTACCTTGAGCATACTGTCTAAACTGTGAAACATGGTGAAATGGAGGTGGCAGAGTCATGCTGTGGGAATGCATCTTTTCACCAGGAACTGGGATGCTGAGCTGAGATGCTGAGAAGATGAGACGAGTTAAATCATCTCATTTAACTCGTTGAGGCGTCGAGTATTGGAGGTTACCCTTCAACAGGGCGACGGGCCCTAAACATGCAGTCTAAGCTACGAGATCATTTAGACTATCGCCTATTCATTTGCTAGAACAGCTCAGTCAAAGTCCGTACCTAAATCCAAACAGTAATCTCTGGTTCACAAATACCTCCAATTTGACTGTCCCAAAGTTATTTTTAAACAAATGGACAAAGGTTTTCCTGGTCAGTTAGTAGAGAAACACAAGATATTTCTCACCTCAGTACATTCAATATATTGTTATTTGTAAAAAATGTTGAAAACTATCCAATCATGTACTACTTTGTGTTTTGCTATCACGTAAAATGACAGAAAAATGCAATAAAGTTTGTATATTGAAATATGACATTTAAATGTGAAAATGTCAGAAAGAGATGGGTCTCTACATGTTTAAGGTTCTGTAGATTATTGGATTCAAATTTGAATAAAGTCAAACTTTATTTATATTTATAATTCAAAACAAACCACAAGGTGCTTCAACAAACAGAATAAAAAAACACAAAAATATAAAATAAAATAAAAAACCCAGGCAGATTGAAAAAGAGACGTTTCTGCCAACTTTTAAAGAAGCTTCCAACTCAGCTGGTCTCCGTGTCAACAGAAGACAGTTCCAGACAGGAGAAGGCTCTGTCTCCTTTAGTTTTCACTTATGCAAACTGGTATCTGTTCATGTAAAGCTCTCAAGTCAAAACTAGGATTATGAAATGCACTCAAAAATATACCAGAAGGTAATGTAGCTGCATTATCAGTGGAGAGAATCTGTGTGTTTGGTGAAGATTATTCAAACTGTCATTGATTAAAATACAAGAAAACAAGTTTACTGTAAAACTTAAACCTATTTGTGATCTTGTGTGTTTTCAGTGAGCTACCACACTCCCCCCGCTCCCTAACGGCTCGTCTCAATGACTCAGACTCCCGCTCTGTCCGCCTGTCCTGGCTGAGGCCCTTTGATGGAAACTCCCCTCTTCTCTACTACGTCTTGGAGCTCTCAGAGAACAGTACGTATGTGTAGATATTTGAATGTGTTGATCCCTTGGTATCTTTTATGGTTCCTGAGAGGCAAACAGCTGTTCGCTAGCTGTCTACCAGGAAGCGACATGCACTCAAATGTGCTCATTTACAAGAGACATACATATGGAGAACAGTGTTCCAGCATAAACGCGCAGGGTGCTGCTGAGCTCCTGTTTTCCAGACTTTCCTTATCCCTCTTGCTCTCTTTCTCTTCTGAGTCCTAGTCTCTCTCAACCACAGATGTTTTAACAGCATGTTGGCTCTCTTTCAAATAAGGAAAGGAGGGAGGGAGTCGGGGAGAAGAAAGGGGGAACTGCGCAGTAGAATGACAGGTGAAACAGATGGGATAGAGATGACTGCAAGCTAAAGGGATCTGCTATCAAGCCTTTACATGCTCAGCCAAGCATTATGCACAAAACTGTGGAATTGGTACTTATGGACAGATATAAGTTGAAAATCCACATTTTGAAAACTTTCTAAGAGATACACCTGTGCTGGTATCATCTAACAGGTGCTATGTTGAAACTAGAGAAATGAACCAAAATTATCACAATAGTGCAAGGAAATAAAGCGGCAATATCTGGGGGAGATGAAGAAAAGAATGAGGAAACGAGGGAGTTTAAATGACTGGTCGATTTCTGTGGCAAAACCCAGACAGTGAGGAATGGATTGGAGATTTTGAACACTGATTAGATTTTTTTTTTTTTCACTGTACCTCGGAGTCCACAGCAGTGTAAATACAAGGCACTTTCATATCAGACAATGACTCTAATATGCTGGGCTTGTACACTATCCTTCTCACTTACACTGATCCCCATGAGGCTGCTGCGATAATAGGGATAATAGTGGATCTGTCTGTGGTTTATTCAGCAAACAATAAGCTGGCAACAACATACAGCAGCATCCATGCTTCTGAACTTATTCCCATAATTCTTTTAAAGTTTCTTTCTTGTTGCATTCTCCTCCACACCTGGTCTTGTTCCAGTTCTGGTTATAATGTCCCATGTCCCTGTTTGTCCTTCCTCAGCCAGATGCCATCAGTCTCTAATCTCAGTGTGTTGTTGTCTAGATTCTCCATGGAAGGTCTACCTATCTGAGGTGGATCCTGCAGTCAGCGAAGTATCAGTGGGCGGACTCACACCTGCAAGAACCTACCAGTTCAGACTGTGTGCTGTCAATCAAGTGGGCAGAGGTCAATACAGTGCTGAAACACAGAGGTAAGAGTCAACATGTTAAGGAAATACTCACTTAGTACCCGTTGTATAAGAAAAGTGGTGTTCTTCTTCGTCAAAGTTCAAAATTTTAATTTCTTATTTAATGGCTACTTTATTTTATTCTGTTTGGGAATTGTTGCCAGAGCATTCCAATAGTTCAATAGAAAGTCATTTAAACTTTCCAATACCTCCGAGCAGTTTTCCTTTTCTGATATTACACAGATTCATCTATTGGATTCAATCTTTCTCATTACAGTCTTTAAATATCCATACTCACTGTATATGTGCTTCTCTGTCTTTCCCTGCCACTCTCTTTCTGTTGGAGACAGCTAACTATACTAACTGTATAGTTAGCTGTGTAATTATATTAACTGCTCTGCTTGTTTGTTTGTGTGCGAATGCATAAAAAGGGACAGTGTAATTTCACCTAGTATGAAAACAGATTACTCTGCAGATGTTTTATGCATGTGTGTATACCTGCATTTATAGTGTGTATGTGTCTGTGTGTCCCAGTAGAGAAGCACTGATGAGGGTAATTATAATGCTAAGGCACTGATGGAAAGGCTTAAAACGGACCAGGTTTAGAGGGAGGCGCTGTCTAAAGTGTGAGCGTGGACCAAATCCCTGATAGTTTGTTACCGTACAGCAGATGTGGTGCGACATTATGAAACAGGCATACACAGACACTATCAAACAGGGTTTTGTCCTACTGAAGATACGGACCACAAACAGATGCCAGTTGTTATTCTGCCAAATACACACACCTCAGATTGCAATCTGCCTCTGGTTTCTCTTCTTTATGTGTTCTGCTGTTCATTCTCTAAATATTCTGAATCTTTCTCCCTAATCATGTTCCTACTCCTGTGGCAGGAGGGGGAGCATATATTAATATTACTTCCATCCTTCCTCTTCCTCTTGTGTTCAACAGCTGCTGTGCTGCCTAGTCCTCAGTCCAGTATTTGTTGTTGTAGGCCCTAGAGAACAGATTGGATGGATCTTCTGTAAATGAAAGACTGGCAGTCAGACAAGTCATCTCTGGTCAGTGCATCAGAGCAGATGGACGCGTCTTTTCTTCAGCATTCATCTAATTCGTAAACAGGCACGTCCTCCTTTTTATCTGCTGGATGTTTTGCTGGATAAGACGCACACACAAGCTGCCACTGATGCCAAGGCACATCCTACAAATGACACTCAGGAAGAGTGAAGCGAAACGAAATGTCCTGCAGAAGCTCTGACTTCCCCATGAGAAGGATGACAGAATGCATTAAGACGGACAGAGTGAGGGAACAGGGCGTGAAGCGAAGCAGAAGCTTGGAATATTAAGAACAGAAAGCCCTTATTAAAGTTTGAGCTTCCAGCTGCTTCAACACTTTTCCAATTTGTTCTCATCATAACGTAGATCTTTATCATAAAAATCTATCCTTTTTTTCCAATCACAACATTGGCTTTGTTTCCAAACTACATTTTACTGAATGGAGTTCCCATGGATACTGTAGCAATAAGAACTCTGTGAAAATGCTCTTTCAAAATCTTCACTGTTTTGCCTGCATAAATGCATGGCATGTTCTTCCACCATTGCAATGAAGCCTTAGCTTCTGAAGGACAGATTATTCTTGATCTTTAGGATTTGTAACATATGAAAGCATATATTCCCATTGTGGTACCATCTAATCTACTCCTAATATTGATATTCTAACATGGTAAATACATGTTACTGGGAATATGCACTCACCAGAAAATGTACTAGGTATACTTTGATAGTACTAGGTTTTGCCTTCAGAACTGCCTTAGTTCTTTATGGAATAAATTGAACATCAAGTCCATCGAACAACATGAAAACACTGGCTGCAGGTCTTCCGTTCTGCGATGCTTCATAGGTATTGTATTGGGTTATTTTTTTTACAGACTCCACAGATTTGGTGACATGATATGAACATTTAGCTGACTAATGCAACATGATAACTGTCTGGTTTATTTCAGAATGCATCTTGAGGTGCATTCTCACCAGCCCAGTTCAGTCTGCTTTAATCAAACTCTAGTTCATTTACCAGGAAAGTCTGGTTCGTTTCTTGTCCTCTGATGAGAACAAAAAAGCTTACTCTTCTCTGCCTAAAAACCAAGGTCTAGGTTCAGTTGTCAAGCAGACCGGAAACCGCTTGAAAAACAGGAAGTGGACTAAAGTGCAGGGCATTCTGGGTAAATACAACACTACAAGCATCTTGATACCACTCCATTTTTGGGTACATTTCATGAAGAAGGAAGTTACGCTCAGTGCCTTCTTCAGAGGTTTTTGTTTTGTTTCCACCAGTGCTTTTTGGAGCATCACTACCACAGGTGAGGAGGTAAATAGGTTTTCAAAGGGTCTGGTTCATTTCACACAGTGTCCAGATAGTGAAGCTGAAAATGTAACAAATGTTACAAAATGCTGGAGTTAGACCAAAAGTAGTTACAAGAAAGAATTACGTAGTTTAAGGCTGTGCACACTATAAAAAACCCACTCATAAAAAACAGTTTTTTAACAGGTCTGTGTAAACGTCAGAACCACTTTGAGTGTTTATTTACAGAATTTAAAGCTATGGTGGTATGCTCAGTTTGTTTTAAACTCTCTAAGTTAACTTAACTTTAGATGATCAGAATAAACAGAGAGAATTACAAGACTGAAAATTTGTAAAATGTCTATAAAAAATAAACTTATCATTTTCCTATGTTTTACACTGCTGCTGGAAAAGATACAAATTATAGATGTTTTATTTTCAAATATATCTACAACCAGTGGTTGTTGTAGATATTCAACATTCAACAGTTACCTATAAAAATATTGTCCTGGTGTATTTGACTGTACAATATCACTGCAGCTTTAATCTATATCTTCTGATTGTTCTGTGCTCATAAAAACATTATTCAACAGGAACTTAATATGATAACAGATGGATTTCTTTATGTCGGGGACTGGTAGAAAATTCTATTTTTATGTTTATTCATAAATTTATTTACTTCTCAAAATTGTATCCATTTATGATCTTCACAAATTATTCACGTTTTGCAGCAAAATGTGCCATTGATCACAGATGTGCTTTTACTGAAAAGACCTTCGTAAAGCACATAAGCAACAGAAAATGTTCTCAGCAGCTGGCTCTGATTTATAGAGAGAATATGCTGAAAGTGTCTCTATTTTTGCCTGGTGGAGTCTCTTTACTGTGTCATCCCTTTCCATTTGTGCATTTTTTAAGCCCCAGGCGAATCCACTCAACATTTAAAGGAGACAAGAGTTTCTGTGTCAAACGAGGCAAAAATAAGCTCATCTATGTAAGCTGGTTGTATCAAGTCACATCTCACCTGTGTCTGCGTTCATTCTCTGTTTTATGTTGTTTGCATTGCCCTCAATTTCTATCCACTCCTTTTCATCGTGCAGGATGTGAACTGAACTGTTCTGTTGTGTTTGAACATGAGGATGCCAGGGTTCCTACCCCATCCAGAAAAGTCTGGAATAAAGAAAATACTTTGTGGAAAAATGTTGTCTTTTTCAAGGCCTAATTTCAGCTTATATTAGCTATGCTATCTCTGTGCACTATCTCTCCATCTCTATCTCTATCTCTGCTGTCAAAGTACAAAACACCCTTCAAAATGGACACATTCTTGACCAGAACATCTAAAATGTAAACATTGATTTAAAAAATGTTCAAAACAAGAACTGTTAGTCAAATTAAACACATTTTCTTTTAATGTCCTTTTGTGTCTTGTTGTGTTAGCTTAATACCTTCCACTGAAATTGGGGCTTCTTACCAGGTTTGGTTTAGATGCCAAACAAAGAATTTTACAAATTAAAAGGATCAAAATTAATTTTTACAAATTAAAGTAATCAAATTGAATTTTTACAATTAAAGATTTGTTACAGATCACGAGATGCACTTTAAAGAATCTGTATTTGTATGTATCTATAATCTGTATTTAGTGTCCAGATCTGATAAGACTGTTATTGATTCTAAAATAAAGCTAATGTAAGTTGGGCCAGATGTAATGAATCATCCATTTCCTCACTGCTGAATCAGAAGGCCGCCACAGCATTGTGAAGTTTTCATCATTTGTGAAATTTTAGGTAAATGTGTTATCCTTAAATGTACTGTAAAAAATAGTTAAGAAATGTGACATTTTGACATGGATAATTTGCAGGAATCCTAGGAGATGCCGTATACCAGTAACACCATTAACTTTAAAAACCATGGTATATTTGGATTTAGCAAATAACCCAGCAGGCATTGAACTATTGAGAATGACACAAATAAAAACTTTTCTTAAATCCCTATGCACAGGAAATGAGACACATGCACACTCACTCTAACACATTTTTCCCTCACGGACCAGAGAACATGAGCACTTCCTGCAGGAAATGTCCTCTTTTCCCTAATAACAAGGGACATTGAAAGTGTGCCGCACAGCTTTAAGTTACGGACTATGTTGTTTGGTTGCTGAAGGCTTTATGATGAGATGAGGAGAGTCAACTTTTGAAATAACAGGTTAATTATATTCATTTTCCAATGAATCATCTTTGTGAACACACTGAACTATTTATCGGTTCTCTGCCTTTCAAAACATTTTTTCTTTTGAAATTTTCAGATTTCATCACATCACAATGGTAATTCAATGCACTTGAATTCAATGTTACAATGTTACAATTTTCACAGAAACAAATTGGCCATTTTTGCAGATATAAGTTAGACAGCAACTTATATCTGCAAAAACGCTTGTTTTGTCATTTAGTTTCTCTGAAAATGTGGTTCTGCAAATTATAAATTCAGGTGGAAAAGTTCAATGCATGGGAATAACGGTACAAAATGTTATTCCCAAATGAAAGTTGTTTGTGGATATTTATGCCGGTCAATGTAAATGTGCCATTTTGTGGTTTGTATTTCCTAACAGAAAAAGGAATTTGTGTTTCTGCTTCTAGTACAAAGCCATTCATATGTTTGTGTAGCATTAGTCTATGTATGTGATTGACCTGCATCATCAATTGCAGTCAAAAGCAGCTGTACAATTGAGGATTATATATGCCCAATTTGTACAGAGCTATCTTTATTCCCATTTCGTTCACACAAGGGCCATTAGCCAGTGTGTGTTTCTGTGTGCTTGTATGCCTGAAGCACCTGGTGTCTGACAGTGGCTAACCTAATGGAAGTAAAGCACAGCTGTAAAACCACTGGCCTGTGCTATATATCCGCCTGCACAAGTTTCTTGCTAACAGCTTTCACACCCCTGCTTTCACGCACACATATAGATCAACATACTCATTTATAGACACAGACAGAATCAGGCACGTGAAAACAGGCAGTCATATCGCAGCTAATGGTTCGATAACTTAGCGAGCATGATTCGGGGGGAGGGGAGGATTGAAGCTGATAGGGGAAGCAAGTAATGTAAACCACAAGACGCAATCCAAGGAAGGGAAACAACCATCAGATGTAACAGCTTGTCTTAAGCTAGAGAGAAATGTGTGTCTGTATGATGATGATGTGTGTGTACGTGTTTGCACATACGGCTCTGATTATGTTTGCTGAACTGCTTACAGCAAAGCCAGAGGCTGACCAGCACAGCCTGTGCGCTTTACTGGTCATGTGAAAGCTGCAGGGCTTTAATCACGGGTGAAGTTTGAGGGTAGAGAAGGGGAAAGGAGATGAGTAAAAGGTAGAAGCATGAAATAATTGAGGCCAAAGGACATGTTGTATAAAAGGTGGAAGTTTGAAGATTGGGTGGGAAAAAAATTTGAGAAGTGGTTCAAAATGTCAACGTAAAAAATGAGGAGGCAGTTTGGAGAGACAGAAGCTAAGCAAAAGCACTGAGGGATCATACTGCCATTCACAAAATAAAAAGACAAGGTCTTTGCTCGTTTTATACTAGAGTTGATTTAACTATCTTATGCTGTCACATTGTGTTGCTCATCTACTGTAACGGAGCTTATGGGCTGAGGTTGAATAACGTAAAATCTTCCAAAATATAAAATCCACCTCCCTTGAGCTCCAAAGTTTTTTTGTTTTTAAACATAGACTTGAGAATACTGAAATATTACAATTCAATTACAGTTGTGTTGCACAGCATTACGTCACACTGATGAAGTAATACCAGAGGGTCTGGATCAATTTGTTCTACCATTTCATACTTAACAAACACCCAGAAGATGTTCTGTTGAATCTGGCACTGAGATGTTAGCAGCAGATCCTTTAAGTCCAGTAAGCTGTGAAGGGAGGACTTCCTGGATCTAACTTGTTTGTCCAGTACATCCCCACAGATAGTCAAATGAATTTAGATTTACCAAGTCAACCCTTCAAACTATCCTAAAACAAATCCCACAGATATCAAAGAATACAGTTCCCAAGAAAGAGGGGAATATTTAATGTGCAGAAATATTTAGGTAGGCTGTTAAAGGCGATGTAACCTCCCAATGTTTTCCAGCAGAATATTGCAAAACATATCACACCTTCTCTTCTGTCTTGGGTTCTGCCAGCAGTGCAACTTTGTTCCAGTAAGCAATGCACACACACCTCTCATCCAAGTAAAGTAACACAAAATGTTATTCATCAAACCAGGCTAACTTCTGTTAGTGCTCTATAGTCCAGGTCCGATGCACTTTCCATGGTGGACAGTGCTCAGCGCCTATTGATATGAAGTTACATAATATTAAAGCACACAGCCCAGCCTACGCTCCTCACATATGTCAGTGAACCTTGGCCAGCCATTAGCGTGTATCCATTTCACCACTGTTTCTTTCTTGGACTGCTTTTAATGGGCGAGTATTATGAAAAATTGACTTTTATAAGCTTTATATCATGTCACAATGTTATTTCCTCATGAAAATCATACGTGGAGTGTTGCTTTATTTTGAGGAATGTTTGGATCTCCTGTGGCAACCATTCAGGGCTGTCTAAATGCTTGCTCTCACAAAGCTCCTCCTTGGAGCTGCAGTTTCTGGCCAAACGTCGGCCTCATAAAGCACTCCTCCCTGTGCCTAGTGCCAGCAATTAGCAAACACCTGGTGGAACTGTGCGTCTTCTAAGCTAATCATAGAAACTACTTCTCATTCCAGTGCTCATGAAGTATCTTTGAGAACCCTTTGATGGTTGAAAATCACTATAAGTGATATGCATCCATGCATAATGGACTCATTGTTGTGATGACTTGTTGAAAGCAGAGTGTCAGAAACAATAGGAGCTTCCTGAGGAAAGAAAAGCCCAATTTAAGTGTCAAGTTGCAAATTCAAATTTATTTGAATTTATGTTTAATATAAACAGTACCTTTACAATAACTGAAGGTAGCATAGTTACTTGATTGTGCTATAAAATGGCACTATGTGCCTGGAAAATATAAAATACTCCTACAGACCAGAACTACTCTACAGCAGTAGCTGATCTGAAGATGATTTACACATCATGTTTTGGCCCATATCATACCCTGAGACCTTATGGTTATCCTCTTTGTTCCTGTATCAAGGTCAGAATTTAAACTTAGATGTTGTGAGTGTTCCTCTTGCTAACTGCTGCCATGATGAGGAGACAATAAGCATTAGTTTACCTGTATGTAATCATAATGTTTTGCATGATTGATGTATTCAAGCTGTTGTTGTTTAAGCTTGATAAATGATTTTCATTCTACCTATCAGTGGTCTATTGCTGTTTTATATCAGTAAACAGTCTGTGCAAAAAGAAAAACAGATGAAGTCACTGTTACTGAATAAACTGTCGCTGTATGGAATCATCGTTCTTTGGGATGTTTATGTGTAACATCCCAAAGAAACTCATTATAAGTCTAATCAAACATGTTGTCTGTCTGCTTCTCAGTTTTTATTCCTTCCTTCGTTTCTGTGTTTGTCCTAGGATGATGCTTCGAGAAGAGGCGCCGAGTGCTCCCCCTAATAACATTGTGGCCAGCGGTCGCACAAACCAGTCCATTATGGTCCAGTGGCAGCCTCCTCCAGAATCCGAGCTGAACGGTATCCTCCGAGGATATGTCCTAAGGTGAACCCACATCAAACAGACACTGTAATCTTGGTCTGGTGTAAATCCAGTAAGAAAGAAAACAAGCAATATGTGGGAATGTTGTTATCCTGACACCAATCAGTCATAGCACATTACGTTAAAATATATTAAAATAAAGTCAACCATATATACAGTATATATATATATATATATATATATATATATATATATATATATATATGTGTGTTGTTATATTTTTTTTGAGATATATATGTATATCTGGGAGTTAAAAAATAGATGCATGTTGTTCTGAAATTTATGAATTTCTCTGGGATTAAACAAGTACATTCATTCATTCACTTGTTTGATTTGTACAGAGCAGAAACTTAAATGTTTCAGATCAGTAAATTTAAATACCACACATAGATAAACTGAGTAAATACAAAATGCATGCAGCGTTTTCAAATGATGATTGCACTTATTAAGGGGAAAAAACTATCCATATTATCCTAGCATTATGTGAAAATATAAGTGCTCACCTATTGAAGTCATGATTTAATTGTTAAATAACAACTTGTCCTTATTTAACTTCAAGTCACATCCTGGTCTGTGGAATAAATGACTGGAACCTCTCTGACAATATAAAGTAGGCAACAAAAAAAAAAAACATAAAAAAACATAAAAAAGAAACATCATCCCCCAATCATAAGAAATTGAAAAGCAGACAAGAAAAACATCATACATATAATAATAATAATAATAATAATAATAATAATAATAATAATAAT
>CAEFZX010009283.1:0-13863 GCA_903066825.1 Alfaro cultratus
ACACACACACACATATATATATATATATATATATATATATATATATATATATATATGTATAAACTAAATTAACAACAACACAGGGTAATGATGGGCTGGACACATTGCCAGTCCAACACTTACTATAAAATAGGCAATTTGTGTAGTTTTATATATTTGTGATTTTAAGCAGAAAGTCACTTAAGGTAAAAGGATTACCAATTTTTATTTTGTAAATTCTTTACCTTTTCTTTATCTATGCAAAGTACACTGGCATGGCGATCTTTCAGTGATACCTAAATTTGATTTTCTGTGTGTGTGTCTGGGTTTATGTGTCAAAACCAGGCCAGTTCCAGTAAGGCGCTTCCTCTGATTAGAAATCCGCTGTGATAAGATGAAGTGGTAGTGTGAGTGGAAAGGGCCGAGAACGAGGGGAGGAGATTTGTGTGTGTGTGCGTGTGTGTGTGTGCGTGTGTGTGTGCATGCGTGCGCTTCGGCTGGGGTGGGGGATGGTTGGGGGGGGGGGGTGAATTTGAGGTGTTACTCGCTTGTCTCTGAGGCCCGTCTGTCATGTACAGCATCAGTCATGCTCTTTCACAGCAGTTTTATTTCATCCACCACTCCCTTTAGTGCTTTGATGGCAGAATTCACTGATACTGCCTTGTGGGAAGGACGGCTGTTTTGGAAGCGGGTGTGTGCGCTGTGTTACACGTTGTCAAGTGCCTTTAAACTGTGACAGAGATAAAAATCAAAACCAAACAGAAAAATTACCACAAGTGAGAAGTCTAGATAACTTTTTAAAGAAAAAAAATCCAACATTGAATCCCCAGCTGATCTAGCCACTAAACATTCCTTTGCTTTTCTTAAGAAAATTTGTTTAACTCTCAATGTTTTTGACGAGAACATTTATAAACATGCTTAGTTTGATCTTATGGGGATGGACAAGATCCATCCCCACAAGTTGGTGTATTATTTTAATGTTTTCCACTGTTGAAGTAGATCATTTACTCTTCCTTAAGTGAAGTGCAGTAAGTAACTGTAGTCTTTATGTTCTTTAAAAGCTTTACCCATTCTAACCCCTGAGCTGACATTAATCACAGGAGTGGGCATAACCTAAATTAGGGCGTGACCTAAAATATTTTAAGAAGTTCTGAATGCTGATGCAGCAGTAATAGACCAATTTAGGTGCATTATGTTAGTGTTGTGTCTCTAACAGACAGCTTTAGCTTCACTTTTACTGATACCTGCTTGCTCATTCTAATTGGTTTTAGTCAGAGACTCAGGAACCTTCCTTTCGTGGAAAGAAATGCACATCCGTCATTGCTTCTCTCTACCTTCTTATATCTTTCCTGTAAGTGCTGCTTCTTTCCTGCTTTTGCCAAATGTCTTTTGTGACAGACTCCCCACTGCTGAGCTCTCACAGGTGTATCCTTATCTTCCCATACTTCCCGGGTGAAGGCACAGTCTGATAATCACAACTATCTGCACTCTCTTTGATTGATTAGCCAGTGACCTTCGACCTCCCGCAGGACACGTTAATTGGCTGATATGTAATGAGTGGATTTCCCTGAAGAGGACCCATTCTCAAGCCAGGGAGGTTGGGGGATGTTGTTGGAAAGGGGCAATCTAATTAGGCAATTTAACTGATAACAACTGGGGTGATGTGGACTGAGTGTATGTGGGTGATGCGATTTGTATCTTCTCAGTATCTCTTAAACCATACAGATGGATGTAGCACAGTTCCACATTTTGTCACATCACTTCCACTAATGCCAATGCATTTCTCTGTGAATGTATCTTGCAGTCCAAAACAAAAGGGGCATAGTTGTGACGATGAGAAAAAAAAAAGTTTTCCGATCCCCTGACATTACACTTGAATTAGTTCTTTGCTCAGCTTTGGACTAAAATCTATGCCTCTTTGCAAATTAACTGAGGTTTCAACAGACTGGATAAAGTCTGTAAACAGCAACTTTCAAGGCTTGCATCATATTCTCAACTTGATATGAGTTTTTACTGCACCTCTCTTTTTTTACTCACCTCTGCAGCTCTCAACAACTTTTCTATTGTATTACTGACTGTTATCCTGCTGGAAGGTGAACCTACACCCCAGTTTCTAAATGCTTTTCTTCTCTGTTAAGAATTATTTATAGGATTATGTTACTTAGAAGAAAATAAATCAATTTAGGTCTCTCCTGACCAGTGTGTCCTCTTCTATAAATTTGCTGGTTTCTCTGCATGGCCTCTTGTAAACTATAAACATAACTTCCCTTTTTAACAATAGCTTTCTTTTATGGAACTCCATTCCATAGAAGCCATATTTATATGGCACACAACAAATAGTTATTCTATTCTCAGATTGTCCAACCCTAGCTGTGAGTTTCTGCAGCTCCTCCAGACTACTATTGACTGATGGTTTATTCTCTGATTAATGCACTTCCAGCCTGACTTGCAGCTGGTTCCTCTACCGTTCCATACTTTTTTTTCTATTAAGCAGTGTTTGACTCAACATTTACAATATTGTTTTATAATCTAAACAATCTTTAAACTACTTCAAATGTCCATTTGTGACCTGACTGGTGTATTCCATCTGTAATGTACAATATGAAATCTCTATACCTTTAACAAAATACTGTCCCATTGGAATTGTTTTTTAAGTGACTTCTGAAAGCAGTTGCTTGATCTGAAATTTTGTTAGGGGTATTTGAAAAAGGGGAATTCCACAAAACTTTGTGTTGGTCTGTCATGTAAAATCACAATAAAATACAATGAAATTTGCATTTCTGACAAATGTAAATGTTTAAGGGGGTCTGCATACTTTTACAAACAACTGTATATCTATGAGGCAGAGAGATTTAAAGTACATTTCAGAAATATTTGTTGTGTGCGAGGCTTCAAGTTTTAAAAATCAGACTGATACAGCATCTTAAAGAAGTAAGCAGAAGTCTGTCTACACACTGCATTAAAAGGCTCAATAGCACCAACTAAAGATTATATTTCTCAGAGTGAATAATTTAGTTTTTCGTGGATTTATTTAATTTAGATTGTAAGCCTTAAAATTTTGTCATGATTCACTTTCGTGTTTTCCCGAGCAAGAGCTGTCTCGCCATAAATTTATCAAGAGACTGAAAGGCAATTCAGCCTGCATCGTTCATGTTAAGCGCACACAAGAACCAGGAATGTGAGGGGAGCCATGATTGGTATCGTATAGGATGAACATGCAGTGTTTGAAAGATGTATTTTCAAAAGAATTATTTAACCTTGTATACCAATATGTTTTCACCAATCTTTTTTTTTTTTTCTTTTTCAGTGATTAAGTTCAAGCTGCATACATTGCTACACCATTAAAAACAGATGTTATTTCTTGCTTTGTACTTAAAGTTTCTAACAAAGTTTATTCTTAAAAATCTTGTGGAGAGAAGTTGCACCCCGAAAATACAAATATTGAACTTGTGTGAACTTGTTTTGGTTTCACAGTAACAATGGGCTCAATTTTCTTTTTATGTTTGGGAGTAATTTTCTGCAGCTTGACAGACTTATTAAATGATTTTTATTTTTGACCAAATCTTTCAGTAAACTTTGCAAAATACATTTTCAGTGCTGTCCAAATACTAGTTGTCTTTAAATATATGTTTAAAGTGCAACTTTTTAAAGTATCTATTTCCTAATGTTTGCTGCAGTTCTCTGGTAATTGGCCCTTAGAAACTGCTTTATTTCAAATTTATATGCCAAAGTAGTTATCTCTGTACTGTAGTGTCTGTATTTCATGCTGCAATCTTATGATGCTTTTTTATCTCTTCATTCTTTCTGCTCTTTGCTTTATATTGCACTTTTCCTTTTATTGCCCTGCTTCGACATCTCTCTTTTCGCGCTCACTCAAAGATTGTGAGGAGAATGTAGTCACGGAGGAGCCACGTAAGTCTAAGTAATCCCTCAGTGTGTGGTTCTGTTTGTTTTTTGTTTTTTTTGTGCATGGCGAGCTATGCTGTAAGTGCGCATGTTTGTGCTCATGCTACTAGTCTCCATCATGTGGGAGCTCCAAGTATCCCTCTTCACTTTTTAATTGGATACAAGATCCCTTAAAGGAGAGCAAGACCACATGGAACAGCAGGCATACCTTTTCCTGCGGATTAACCCCTGTGTTCCTAGACGCTGTTCCCCTCTTTTATATTCCGCTATCCGCTCCTCTCTTCTCAGCACACTCTTGATGATTACAGCACCAGACATTTACTCGGCATACTCCAAGGGTTGCACATTTGTTTCTTTTAATCTGGTGTCTTAGGTAATTAAAAGCATCCAGGATTTCCTCCTTGTAAGCGTGACTTAAGAGGGTATAGTTTTTTTGTATTTGCTTAAATCTGAATTTTACACTTCCTGGTCAATAGAGCGGTACTACCGCATTTAATTTAGCAAACATGTAAGAGCCCTCCCCTCTCAAAAAAACATCCATAACCTATTTAACCCCAACAAATGCAGCAAGGAAATTCCCATATCCTATTAACTATTAAACAAATTGATGAAAATCAGTTTAGCTCTTTCCAAAGTATTATTGAAACCTAGATGTCAGAGGCGTAAATGGTAGCAGGCGAAGCGGTAGACAAATCATACCCAGGCCTACTATAAAAGGATGAAATCAACGGTCATTTCATTTGATCGCTGTCCTAAATGTATATCCAAAAAATAATTCGGGTACTAATGTTATACTGTAGTAAGGATAGACCACTACTTTCTTCTATGACTTTTCACTGTAGAGTCCAGATTGAACCTTTGAGTTGTGCTGTAGAAGTTTTTATCTAGCACTCTGGCTTTTCCTTTTACAAAGCTCTTCCTTTAGGAAACATTAAGTTAACTCGAAAATTAAATAAATCTTTCATTGATCAGAAGATTAACTCATTGCTGAAGTGAAGGAAGACTGGTATCAAAGGTTAAAGTCAGATGAGCTATATTGAAACATATGTGAGTCTCAGTTTAGGCTAGACTTCTGTTTTTCTTTTTTGATTTGTGTGGAAATTTCTGTGAATTCTTTAGTAAAGGTGTAAGGTTCTGTGTTTTTGTACCAAGATGTCTGGTACAGTCATGTCTGTTCGATACGCTTGTGTACCAAATGAATACAGTGTACTGATCCACGCAGAACCAAGTTTACCATGAAACGTTCTGTAGCAGAACCTTAAAGAGACGAAACAAAACAGAGACAACTCTCATCTATCACCTTTTTTTGAGCATTTTTTAGAAGAAAAAAAGGTACATAACTTGTTCTGATCTAACTAAATTACTCAGCGGAAACAATTTCAAGCTGAGTGAAAACATCAATTGTACTGGGGGGGAAAAAAAGTTGCTGTCCAAAAGCATACTTGTAACATGCAATCAGTCAAACTCCCTGAATCCTATAAGACACAAGAGGAAAAATAAAAAATGAGCTGCACATGCTGCATTCAGTGTACAGCTGGAACACTGGGTGTCAAAATATCAAAGAAACTTCTAAGTGATTTAAACATGTTTTATTATGTTCAAAGTCTTAACATTTTTATTTTAAAAAAAATTAACATTAAGTGGTTTTATTGCTGTGCATTGTGCCTGCTTACTAGTTTAGTATATTTTCCTGTTTTTTTGTTTTGTTTTTCAATTATAAAACATAATCAAGTTCATTTCTGAAACTGAAAAATATTTCATGTTTACTGCTTACTGAAGTGAAAAAAAGTATTTCATTTATTTTTCTTGGTTGCAGCATACCAAATAATGATTTTAAAATTCAAATGCATACCAAATTGTGACTTAAGTGTACCGTTACATTCCTTGTTTTTGATTTAAGTAACTTAATTATTTACATTTAATTCCAACTTAATACAAAATGGCATGACAGGACACTGCTATGCCTGGATGGCAAAGAAATCCATCCAGTCGTTCAGTTTCGTGTCAATTTAATACCAGCAGTGCCCAGTCCTATTGACAGGTTAGATTAGATGACATTGAGTTGTTTACTTGTTTTGATCTTAATGTTGTGTGTCTTGTGGCCTGGTATAAACAGATGTAATCCACCCTCCTTGCTCCTAGTAATTAAAACAGTTTTAACAATACAATCTAACTTAAATGTGATGCTTTTATATCGCACCGTTTTTTTAGTACCTTGTCATATCAATGTTATTCCATCACATTTCCCTAATACATCTTCCTCATGACTCTTAAAAGGTAACCATTTTTTGTTATGTTGCCTTGGAAATTAAAACTTTGTCTGTTTTCAAGAGGTGATATTCTCATCTGCATCTTGAGACATTTTTCTTTGTATATTCTGATCTTTGTGGATATAGACAATACTAACCAGGATACCCTCTAGTATCAACTTATTTTCCTACTGTTACATCCATATTTTTGCTTTTAGTAACATTTTTGTATTTTTTCTTCATCAGCTAAAAAGGAGGAAGAGGATCTTGAGGATAAGAAATCCATAAAGAAGAGGATTAAAGAGCTCAAGGTGCTCGATCCCAAGATTGCACAAAATCTCTGTAAGTATCCTTTTCCTTTTAGGCCACTTCTCCCTTGATTTACATTTATACGAGCCTTCAAAACTTCAAGTGTAGCAGGCCTTTTGGATGCTCTTATCCCTCTTGTGATTCTTCTTGTACTTTTAAATTTTTCTGTAATTTTAAATAACTTGGCACAGAATGGGTTACTCAATCATTTATGCAGATTTAGAATATAAAATAAAGCACAAGAAAAGCTAAGGTGCACTCAGCACTTAACTGATACCATCTTAAGCAAGTGTCACAACTTGTAAATGCTCTTCAAAGTGCTTTAGTTCTTGATTTTGTGCAGTTCTTCAAGTTGAAGAGATTTTCGAGTTTTTGTCACTTTTTATGTATTGGTCACTTGAGTGCACATCTGCATATTTATGCAAGTGCAAAAACAAAGGTGCAGTATATCTGCCTAAAAATGTAAACACACACGTGATAGCCGTTATTTTGTAATTATTTTGCAGTTTTCCCTTCCAACTGCAATCTTTTAAGTATTTTAAACTATTATAGGTATGTACCCAGACGACAAAGCAGAAGAAATCTCACTGCTGCAGATGAGTCACTGAAAACGACCCTTGATCCTCTCTAATTTCCCCACTTGATTCTGAATGAAGCAATGAATAGAGAATCTGAAACAAAATGTCTTAAAAGACATATTATATATGATCTTTTTATATATTTCTTATAAAAACCATTTTACCAAAGAGATCTTTTAACCAGTCTTTATCGGTTTTACTGGTGTATTTTTCCTAACAGCACCTGGAACAGTAAGGTTTAATATCACTTCTATACAGATGTTATTGTCTCTAAAACAGCTAGAGTTGCTTAACACAGTTTACTTTAAATGCAGGTGATTAGGTCTTTGTCTAAAGACTGCATGCTAAGAAACTCTTCAACTAGGTAGGGTTGGGGTTAGGGTTGGTAATCTATTCTGACTTACCAGAATAGTTCTTTGCAGCTTACACTGCTGCAAAGAACTGTTTTGTAAAAGAAATACAGTATAACAAAATACCATCCAAGTCTACTTCAGTATTATAATGCTGGCAAGAGTGTATTAAAAATGACTCCAGGGCAATTAGCACTTTGATCATTTAGTACTCCCATTTCCTACCCACACATTGTTTTTTTCATTGATTCCTTCATTTATTTTATTCTTCTGAATACACCATGTTTTACCTCTGTATACAAGTATTGTGTATGAATTTATTTCTCTTGATGATGAAGGATTGTGAATGAATTTTGTTAACTAACCATAACCATAATTTAAATAACCATAAAAATAGTTAATTCTGTAATTTTGTGTACAATTTCATTTAAATGCTGATTATTATGCTTTGCCGATATTTCCACTGACTGTGGTTCAGATTGCCAATGGGAGCCATCTGACTCTGGCAAAGAGAATTTGAGTCAATTATAAATTATAAGTAAATAAATAGTAGATTATCAATAATTAAGCTAATAACTGAATTATTAGTTTTCAAAGTAGTTATGAAATATCTTAAAAAAAGAGAACCAAAATTGCAAAACAACAACAAAGGGGCAAAATGTCCACTGCGGCAAGTTGGTGTCACCTTTCATCATATAAACATCTCATTAACTTCAGAAGGTTTTGTGTTTTTTTTTTTTTTTTTTGTGTTACTCTTACTGACATAGAAGTATTTGCAGTAGTCTAGCTGCAGGTCAGGTACATTGTCAATTTAATGTACCGACTCATAGTCCCCTATGAGTCGGTTGTAAAAAATTGACACTCTTCCTCTGTTCAAATTGCGAGCCCACTTTCAGCTTCCTTGGATTTAAATTTACTAGTATTTGGCCAGTGATTGGTGCTAATTTCCTCTTCTGGTTAAAACAAAACACAAATTAATTTCAAATGCCCAAAGAAGACAATTGCATCCTGAATCTGATGTCCTTTTGATGACCATTTTATAATAAACTCACTAAATTATCCACAGGAACAGATGTTCTTAGCAGGGGTGCCCAAACTTTTGCCTTTTTTCTTATGCCTTTGCTTGTTGCCATAGCTTGTCGCATTAATGTGCTTGTTCACATTAAGGCGGCACTTAATGTGAACCTGGCTGTTGATACTTATGACTCATCTCTTCACACAAAGCTAATTAACAATGTTAAGGATCCATTAAGGGAGGAAGAAAATGCTGTGGTGCATGATACCATAGATTTGTCTCCTTTTTATTTTTCTATTTTCTCTCTCTGTCTCTCTGTCCTACTGTCTCTCTCTACCTTTCTCTGTTTTTCTCTCTCACTTTTTCACACGCATATGCATTCGCACATGTATGCTTGGCCCTAAAATGATCGTTTAAAAGCACCCGGCATTAATGAGGATCCTGCTGATCTCTTAAGCACTCTCGGATCTTTGCACCTCATTGGCTTATATGGAGGGGAGCTGTGACCTTTGTTTCATGTATTAAAAGAAAATGGGACTAATCAGCCCAGTAACAGTGATAAATCATGCAGTAGAAATTATAGAGCAGAAAAGAGAAGAAAAACAAAAAAAACGGGGAGAGTGAGCAGGTTTACAGTATGTTTTTCACCACAGTAGGCAAAGGGTTTAAAAGGCTTGGCTGAAGTTGGTAATGAGTACGTGACTTAGTTTTTCTTTTTAATTGATTGAGTTGTGCTTCACTGTTAAGTTTTAGTTAAATTCTTCCTAATGAATTGTAATTTTTTCCCACAAATTCAAACAGTAAAAATGACAGTAGTTGGAAAAACAGGACCGTAAACACATTAATCAAAACACCGAGCCGTTATTTTGTAATTAAGAAATATGTCAACTAGGAATCTGGGGATGGGCAACCTATATTCAGATTCTTTATTGAAGCATCAGTATTGGCTCAGCAGTATGTCATTTGAAGTTAAATGTGTGAATTTATTTACACTTCACCTAAATACAGACAAACGACCATCTTTTCTTTATATATATATTTAAATATATATATTTTTTTAAACTTAATCTGGCTCAGGTATATGTTTTCTTTTTTTATAATTCTTAGAGCTAGAATAATTATTAGTATTGAATATAGCCTAGATTTTTTTTAAATCAGACATTTGAAAAAAAGCTTTGTCTCATGGATGCATGCATTGATGCACCTTTAATTGGATTTCTCTTTGCTTTCTACTTCATTTACTTAATGTGTTCTTTTAATGTGTGCTGGATTTATTTTGTTTCCTACTACTTCATTCTTTTTTCTGTTTCTATTGTTTCATTTCTTACTTTGCATAAAACTTGTCTAATAAACACTTCCAATAAATGTAAAAATATTATTATTATTATTTTTTTCTTTCACTAGCGATCTTCTTGGGTTCCTACCGCATGCCTTATCAGGAAATACGTCGCATGATAGTGGAGGTGGATGAGGATCAGCTCACTGAACCCATGATCCAGGTAGGACAGGCTTTGCATAAAGTTGCAAAAATGTTTGAAGCCTCAGCTTTTTATGCATCATGAGTGCAAGAATTTGTTGACCCGCCTACAGTAAATCTGGTCATAGTCAACTGTGAGATGGAAAGAATATTGGAAAGTAACTCATCCGACAATATGCAACTACATACCTGAGGCTGGAATTGGATTTCTTGTGCTGCTCTTCTCCTACACAGCTACACAGGTTCATGCCCTAACTCTTGTCTGTTGTCTTCATTAGCTGTCAACCTTAAAACACAGTGTAGCTTGAGGCTAAAATATGGGATAGCTCAAAATATGAAGTATACCCTGATTGTTCTACCAGACAATTAGTCCGTACATTAACTAATTGAAAATATATATATTACTATTTACTCTTTTACTTTGAGCACGAGTTTTGATTGTCATGTGTATAACACACTTTATTTCAATTACTGTACTTTTCCTCATCTATACTTTCATCTATTAGTTTATCTTTCTGTCTTTCTCTTAGAAGACAAATTTGGGGGGGAGGGGTGAGATGGGTCATAATATCCACAGTTGTGTTGCAGTTTGCAGTCACGTTTCTGCGTTATGTTTATCTTTTGGGTTTTCTTTTTTTTTTAATGAACACTCCAGAAGTGCATGCATCAGGAGATGATTATTCAACACTTGTGGACTTAAAAACAAGGTATATTTAGAGAGATGTCAGGAGGTTGTTCTAAAATAGAAACAGGAAGGTAGTTTGGCTTTTGATAAGCCATTACGAGTATCAAAGGTTAGGACTGAGTAATTTTAAATTTTTTTTAACAGTAAATGATCTCGAAATGCTTTGAATTTCTTTTAATAAAATTCTTAAGTTCCTGCTCAGAACCTAAAATTATGTTTCAGCAGGAATAATCACATTTATTTCTTTCATTTGAGTTCATGTTATGCTGATTTGTATGCTGAAAAACCTTTTTGTCAGTTCTGCATTAAGATACGTTGCTTCTGAAGTTTTAGCAGGAGAAAAAAAGTAATTCATTCAGAGTTCTGAATATTTGAATTACATGTTAGAATTTCTGCGTCCTCCACAGTGGCAGAGGGTTGCTTATATTTAGCTGTCAAACATGGCTTTTGCCCTGTTTGACTTTTCACCCAGAGGCTGTGGGATGTTGAAGCTGTTCTCTGGAATGTAGCTCAGTTTTGGACCAATCCACAATATATTTTGTCTCTCAGTAAAATATAATAACTATAACTATAATTTTTCATGTAATATCTAGTACGAAATTATAATTTAGAACAAAATTACACAATAAGCAAAAAAAAAAAAAGAATCTCAAAAAGGTGCATGAGATGGGTAACATAATGAAGCCGTAGCTCAATAAAAGCCTGTCTAAGCAAAAATCTTTAAAAGTCCTGTCTCCTTTGTGCCAGCAGTAAAAGTTTCTTACCTGATGATCTCAGTTAAAACTTCCGTATTATGTTTATAAGCTCAATGCTTAATGTGTGTGGGTGAAATGCACATTCACAACTTTTGAAACTGATTAAAGTATAGAGTAATATAGAGATACTTCTCTGTTAGAGGAAGCGGGTCTATTAATTGTCTTAGATGACGCTCCATAGGCAAAGTAACAACTCAGGAATTTTTAGGTTTACAGAAAAAAATTAATTTATGCCTCAAGGTGCTACTTGATTGTAGGTTGGCAAACTGAGTCTTTCTGGGTCAATTGGGTTTTTGGCTGGGACTCAGTCTTTCACCAGGAAGAAGAATATAAGAACCATCAGAAAATGTTTTAATTGCATTTCAAAAGGGAAGAACGTATAATTGAATAGATGTCCCAACACTGAACCCAGTAGTACCACACTTGGCTACTTCTATCAGAAAGGTATGAGCAAAACAACACTGGATCCTGACAGAGCAGCAGTGCATACATTTTTATCAAGTTAACAAATCTGTGTATTAGGATGTACTTTTAAATCTCTGTGTTTTTTTTTTTTTTATTGCTAGTATATCTTGCTTATAGCCAAAAATGTATCACCACATTGGAAACTTATTTTATTATTCTTAAGTTACCATGTGAAAAAAAACATGGGATGGTAATTTTATTAAATGTTTTTCTTTGTTTAATTGTTTGTTTGGATTTTATTTAATTTATGCAATTAAGAAAAGGTTGTTAATATAAGATAATTTCAAAATATATGGGATACATGAGAGGAAAAAAAAGACTAAGAACTCTGTGCAAAACAGATTAAAAGACAGTTTGCTGAATTAACTTTTTAATTGGGTTTTTGGCTGACTATTTTTGTACCAAACACCGAGGCTAATGAATGCCTCTGAAGGTTTTAGATTGTGTTGCTGTCAAACGTGCAGACTGAGTGGAAACAAATAAAAACAAACCTCAACTACAGAGGTACACATTGAATAATTCATTTGATCAATTAATAGTCATTAAGGCAATTTCAGTTATGCCACATCAATAAAATGACTTTTAATAATAGACAAGCCTTTATTTGCTTTGACTCCAGGCACCAGAACAATTTCTTTATGTAAGACTGTAAATGTTGGGTGCACATCAATAGAATTCATCAAAGGTGAACTGTTGCATATTTACAATAAGACTACGTAAATAGCATTTTCTAGTCAAAACGGACAACGGACAATGCAATTTTATTTAAACCAAAAGCACATTAATCATCTACACCCTGTTCTTTAGTAAAATATTCTTAATTTGAATGGGAAGCTGAAAAATACACATTGCTCTTCAGCTTGACTGGTGGCATTCATTTTATTTTTAAAAAAATGAGATGACAATCCTCTACTTAGTGAAATGCTTTAAATTTGAAGCAAAGTTCAAATGTCAAAGCAATAATTAGTGTTTAACAAGACACCAAGTCCTTTTTACTGAATTTAATCATGTCTGGTATCATGTTTATTTCTGCTTTCATCTCTTTCGTGTCTCTTTTTCAAACTGTTTGCAGAACCTTGTAAAGCACCTCCCAGAGCAGGAACAGCTGAATGCTTTGGCCAAGTACAAAAACGAGTACTCTAATTTGTCAGAGCCTGAGCAGTTCGGGGTTGTGGTGAGTACACTCAAGCACGCACACCCACATACACACAAAAAACTGTCAGCCCAACTCAGAGTAAATGGCCATTGCTTTAATCACATGCACAAGTAGAGCATACCATTTTTGCCTTTATAATATAAAGACAAAATGCAAAAACCCAGGCATTATGTTACACTATAGTATTTTGATGATTCAGAACATCTACTCTTTTCTTTATCGCATAGTGCAAATTAAGTGTAGCATGAACAGAATAGTTAAACAGAACATAACCGGCTGCACAGATATAGCAACCATGTTTGTTACTTCATTAATTTTATGGTAATCTAAACTTGTCTTGTATTTGCATTTCTTTCTCTGTCTCTATGAAAACACTAATACACGCACAGGCACACACTGAGTGCTTTCATGTGATTAACATAATTCAGGGCTTTTTAAAATTGTATCATTTTAAGAGGTAGGAAGAGAGCCAGGACACCTGTGGACTAATTTATGCACATTAAAGAGCAGCACTTGCTACCCTATTATGTCTGCATCATTTTCTAAAGATGTTCCGAAGGAGGTTTATTCAGATTTATTCTTAAAGGGTGTTGTGAGCTTTGTGGGTTTTGTGTTTATAACAACTTAGCTGGTGACAAAAACATGTGACAATCTACTTTATTATCTCTGTTTTGGACTCGAATAGAAAAAGATATTAGGTTGATTGACTGGAGGGAGGAGATGAAGTGGTTAAAACACCTTCTATTGTAAACCTTGCAAAATTGAACCAGGTAAATCCTGTTTACTGTTTCTGTGTAGGCCCAAAGCAAGTTGTGGTTTCATCTTAAAAAAAAAAAAAAAAAAAAAAAAAAAATATATTAAAAAATTAACAATATGCATTTTACAGTCTGTATTTTCAGTACATTTCCCCACACACTTTAATTGAGGTCTCCTGTATGT
>CAEFZX010009287.1:0-20652 GCA_903066825.1 Alfaro cultratus
CAGTCTGACCCTCTGGGAACGACCTGTTAGGAAGTCCAGGATCCAACTGCAGGTGGTTGATGGGAGCCCAAGGTTTGCTAGCTAAGCAAAAATATTAAAACTTTTGAGAACAAAAGACATAAAATTCTGCTTTCAGACTGAAAATGTGTGCTCTTGGATTATGGCAGAAAAATTCCCCCATAGTTTTTTTTGTTTCTCTTTTAAAGCCTTAGCAAGCGAAAGCTACATCATAAAATATAAAGATAAATTATTTGATAGTAAGAAAGGTCATCTCTGAGAACATTGTCAGTTTCACTTCACTCGAATCTACAATAAAACATATTAAATCTAATGGAAAAACCTGAGGTCATTACATCAATGATCCTTAACAAACATGACTGAACAAAATGTCCTTAATTTCTTCACATGTAGAACTGTATAAACAGCTTCAACATGCCCCAGGTACATACAGCCTATATGTGACCTCTCATCAACTGTTCAGATTCAGATAAAGGATGGGAGAGGCTTAACCCATTTCTTTGGACTGAGAACAAATACTGGAGGTTTGACTGAAATGTCATAAAAAGCTGTTTTTGTAACAGGACATGAAAAATACTGACATGTTTGGCATGATATCTGAGTTGTATTAAACTGTGCAGCAAATTTTAATTTTGGCTCCTTAATACGCTCTTTACATTATTCTAGGGCTGGGCGATATGGCTTAAAAATAAAGTCTCCATTGTTTAAAATACAATTTCTGATTTTAATAATTCTTTTCTGTATTTCTTTTCTTTAAAAATAAATTGCAAACGACAGAAAATATTTTTGAAAACTTGCTTTCGTTTCAGTCATCCTTTCTGGGAGTTGACCTGAATACAAAGTCCAAATAAATACAAATTGTAAAACAGTGAAAGTAGTTGGTGGAAAAAATACAAATTTTCCCAAATTATATATAGAAGCGCCCAACGATTTTAAAGATTGGCTAAATCCACTGCTCAGACCTGTCAAATAGTATAAGTAGCAAATATTATTTCACTTCTTCCACACAGTAATAAAATACAGATAGAATTGTATTTGCTCAACCAAATTGAATCTCATTTCAACACAAAACAACATTGTGAGCTTGTCACCATTGTATAGCCATCCAGCTTGAGCAAACTCTATCAGTGACCTACATACATGTTGACCAGGTGCCTCCTTTCAACAGGATAATGTGCTACAGACATCAGAAATTTTTAAGAACATTGAAATAAACACAACACCTACTATTTGGAGCCAATTTGTCTCCAGACTCTCCAGATTTAATCCAATTAATCCTCAGTCAGATATGCTGGCCAAATAAAGCCCACCTTTCAGCCACAAACTCATGGATTTCAAAAGATCTGCTGGAGATCTTTAGTTCTGTTGTGTAGTTCGTACCTTGATGGTTCAGGCCTATTTCCCTGATAACATAGTCACTGCTGCTGCAGGTGTGCTGGCACATTTCTGATGTGAATATCTCGTTCCACCTCATTCCAAAGATAATCTTTAGGACTGATATCTGGTGACTGTGGAGACCCTTGGTGCATGGTGAACCGTTTCAGTTTCGGCGGTGGTAAAATACTATTTGCTGGATGAATCCATGCTTTCAACTTGTTTTCACCAAATTTTGGCCCTGACATCTGAATGCCACAGCTTAAATCAAGACTTATAGTTCTGACAATAACAGACACTTTCTCCTGTATGAATTGTAGGTGCAGTTTCTTGTCCTTTGTTGGAATAGAGCTTTTTCTTTTCTGCTTTTCTGCTACTGTCTCTCATTCACCTCTAGGTCCTCCATCTTTGCATTCAGTCATGACATTTTACATACTTTGGAACAAGAATGTGTTCTATTTCTACCATTCTGAACCAGTCTGTCCTTCTCTGACTTGTGAAATGAGCAAGGCATGTCGGTCAACACAACTGTTGCTCATTGATATTTGGTCTTTTTCAGAGAATTCTCTGGAAACGTGAGAGTTCTTACAATAGATCCACAGTTTCTGAAACACTTTTGTCTACCACATTCTTAACTGAAAGCTGAACAGTTGACATGCAGTTATGTGGTTGCGGACTTTTCACACACAACTTTTATGCAATGGTGCAGATCACCTGAGTGACACCCCTTTCACTTCAGGATCCATTACCACTGCCTCCCTGAATCCTATATTTTGGCTTTATAAAATGTTCACGGTGAGAGCCCCACAACTTTCTGCAACCAGCCTCCTCCATGGACAACGACAATGTCAGGCTTCAGCAAGTTGTTTCATTGAATTGCTGTTATGTGATGGGCTGATTTGATATTCCTTCCAACAAGCTATTGAACAAATTTACATAATAAAGTGGTTGTATGATTGATTGGCATATTTTAAGCATAGCTCCATAACGGTGGGTAGCAACTATCTCCTTTTTAAGAATAGAGTCAAAGTGCCCCAATTTGCTTTTAGTCCTTAAAATCAGCCTCACATTTCCTGTGTGGCACTCTGTCTGGCATGTAGGTAATTCTGAGTAGGGTCTTATTTAATAATTCATTTACTTATTTATTTACTGAGAAATGGCAAACACTTCCAACATATCGGTTACAGGGGCAGATTTTAGCAATAGGGAAAATCCTGACTGGCATAAAATGGTAGAAACGGAAGAGAAGTGCTTTGAAAAATGTATGGGAATCTATGTGTGGGTTGGTGTGTAAAATAACCTCATTATTCCTTGATGGATGTTTTACAGGGGACTGTTATGTATGATAAGTATGTATCACATGTGATATTATGTCTTCACGCTGCTCTCAAGAGAAACTTGAGCAAAAATACTTTCAGACACCACAAGTCAAGATGTGCCGTTTGTAGTAATGAGGATGGACGTGGCAGGACCCAGGTACAGTGGAAAATGATTGTTTTCAATCACGAATTGATACACAAAAATCCAGGCAGCACAGGTGAGCAGCGGTAATGCTTTTGACTCTGGTAGCAATCTCAGCAAACATTCGACAACTGATGTAAGACTTCTGACAATTGACAATAGACAAGGACCCGACAGGGAACAGGAGACACAGGTGGGTATGAATACACAGGGAAGACAAGGGACACCTGGGAACAATCAAGAGGCAGACTGGACAACACAGGAACGAAATAAACACACAGAAAACCAAATCCTCACACTAAAGACTTTTTGTTGGCCTATCTCATGGCTACATGAAAACACTGTGAAATGATTGGTAGCAAATATTAAATCTGTTTTTACAGGACAATATGTAGCTTCACACACAACAACCAAAACATGAAAGAGTTGAACTGTAAACAGTGAGATATTCTCTGCTGGATGCGAAGTGATCTATCCTTTAGTTTGGCTGTGAGCCATCATATGTGTGGAAAACAAAAAAGTGTCGTTCTGAAACATTATTGCTTCTTGTTCAGTGTGTGAAAATCTTCCATTGTACTCAGTAGATGAACATAGTTGAACAAGCCAACCAGAGGATTCCTTTTATTGTGCATGAGATATTTTTAAGCAAATCATATTTATTCTGTTATGTACAGTATATATGCATCATATACATGATGTTGCCCAGACCAATACCAGTTTAGAACATCTGTGTATTGCAGAGTAAACATGCAATATCTCATTCAAGCACGCTGACGCTACTACATGAATCTCAAACTATGTATTATTTCACAGAATTGGTCATACTACAAAACACAGCTTTAACTTCAGTTTTTAACCAAATTTTACATAAATAAGCAAGAAATATTCAAATATTTTATTACGGGAAATTATATTTAAACATAAAAATCATGTTTGTTTGTTGGTGTGAAAAACGTAAGAGCTTCTTGGAACGAACAGAAGAAGGCTGATTCACTGCCTGATGTAGCCACTGGGGTCCAGAATCGACTGAGTGCAACAGGAACTAAATGTTTAGTGCTACTACCAATGATACTCACAAATAAATCAACTCTACTGTAGGAGCTGCAATGAGATGGGAGCTTCTTTTTCAGGTTATGAAAGATTTTATACTTTATCTTCCTTTAATGAACTATTTCTTGTTATTGTGTTCATGAATTTGCAGATCAATTTTTGCATTACCCAGTTTTATTGTGAAAGTAACTGATGCAGTTAGAATCCTGACTTAAACTGCTCCAAGTTACATTATCTGACAGGGAGTTCCAATAAATAAACAGAACAAATAGTTTTGTTATGTAATTAAAATTTTCTATCTATGCATGGTTATTGTTACATTTTAGGAAATGTCTAAAACCATCTTTTTTATTGTTATGTATGCTATAGATTGCAAAAGCAATTTTAACCAGAAAATGTTACCCATTCAGATGAGTTGTTGACACTTTATGTGTGCCTCCTCATTTAGTGCTGTCTCTATTTATTCATTGTTCTTTTTGTTTGTTAAGTCACATGACAGTCAACAAAATTGTGCTGTAACCTGTTGGAGGTACAGTTTCCTGCTATTATAATGTGTTTATTGTCTGTCAGATAGAAGAAAAAAAAAACTGTTCCTGTGTAAATGGTACATTTTGTGAAGTATTCCAGGAATAAAACTGTCAGTCCAACAGCTAGTCTGATTATTTCTTAGAGATCCAGTTGAATTGTACATGAGACATCATCTTAATATACCAAGTGACAGACGAGCTCATGGAGAAACATTAAACCTTAAAGATATTTTGCATATTTGGAAGTGAAGTAGAATGCATGGTCTGTCTTTAGAAGACCTTGGAGTTGTAACACACACAATGACTGATAAATCAGTCTGATTCAAGCTTGGCTTGCTGTCCACTTACTTTGTCAAGATTATAAATTCCAGGTCCGGCCATCAGTTACAGCTGCACTGGTTACCATAACAACCATTTATCTGCCCAGTTTTTCCGTTACTAGCAAGTCCAGTATGGTGAAACCATCAGTTTAACAGCCATATTTGATCCTCATTTTATTTATGGTGTTAACGCTGAATTCATCACTATTAATCCATGAATTAGTTAATATTTTAGAACCAATTCATGTCAAATATTATCTTAAAGAACTTGATCCATCTTCCTTGTTGTTTATTTATAATGGCTGAAGTCTTGTGATATTCAAGTCACGTATATTTGTATAGGACATTTTAGCGATAAGAATTTCTTTTCTTTTTTTTTGTGGGCTCTAGTGTCCCTTATTTTGACAGTAGGCTGACAGGAATGGGGTAAGGAGAGGGGGGAAGACTTGCGGTAAATGCCGCCGGGTCCAGGAGTCGAACCCGCGACGGCCGCGTCGAGGACTCAAGGCCTCCAAATGTGGGTCGCGCTATCCCCTACGCCACCACAGCACGCCCAGCGATAAGAATTTCAATGTGATTTACACAATAAAAACATAACACAATGAACAAACACAAAATATTACTGTTACTATTTGCATTCAGATCCTCTGTTATAAGATCAGGGGCCAGGGGCTTTGGAGGTTTTCTTTGTGCATTTGTATTTTGTTCTCCTAGATCAGTGTTGCTGTTTTCCAGCTGATTTGTTGTTTCCTTCAGTCTCTGTTCATCTCGGGTTGATTATGCATCTTTCCTCAGTCTGCCTGTTCGCTTTCTCTCCCAGCTAAACCCAGTTAGTAATCCACCACCTGCCTCTTCAGCATTCACAAAGATTTGGAGTAACTCTATACGACATAGTGTCATTTCAGTCTGTCCAATGCAAAGGAAGGAGGAAATCATTTTTAGTTGTTTTTATTGGAACATAATATATAAAAACATAACAGAATTTATAAACTATTGAAGTAAAAAACATCAGAGCATTCCACGTAAACAAGATCAACTTTTTTCTTTATAATGTTGGTACACTAAAAGAAAACTACTTTCAATGACTTTTATCTGATTTTATGTGATTGTTGCCTTACAGAAAACCAACCTAAATACACTGCTGAAGTACTTAACATTTCATTGGCTGTAATACCGGCAACTTTCTGTTAATGGAAATGCAATGTTCTGACTCTCTGAATTGAACGTTCATGCATTTGCTTTAACTTTATTATTGATAAACAATAAAGCAGGAGGATCAATCTGGAGTTTGTTATTGAAAACCTTATTTTCTTCATCATGTGAAGAAAATAATCCTCCTATCAGAAAGCATGAAATGTGTTCAGATAAATTTAAAAAAAGGACAGAGAAAATACTGTGCGCCTTAGATAGGAGCTGATGACTGAACTGTTTGGATGTTTTTGTGCCTTTTGTGATTTCTTCTGCAGCAGAGGATAGTTGCTGTGATGAAGACAATGATGACTGTGATTAGGATGAAGATGATGCCAACCCAAGCTCCAAGGCTTAAATCTACAGGAACAGAAAGAGTCTCAGTTAGAAAAATACTTCATGTAGGAAACCTGTTGGTGGGGAAACTCCAGGTTTTCTGATCCCACAGAGCAGCAGGATTCCAGGCTGCGTGAAGAAACCTGCTCACTTTAAGAACACTTGTGTTTCTCTGGTCCCTGCCTGACACAAATTGTTCTTTTATAAAAAATTGTGCTGATACTGAAGCAGTCATATTATAGGAGAATTTTCTCACCTAAATCTAATGTTCTACAACTCACTGGTACATATTTTGCAACATGGCCTAATACACTGGCGCCCAGGTTCAGATATACTTGTTACATGTTACAGACATTAAGACATTTTTGGTGCAGATAATGACTGTCCTACCTGCAGACACCCAAGATGGAAGGGCTCAGGAATATGATCTGCTTAAATTATTAATTAAAAATTTCCAGACATCAAAGTAAGGTACTAAGATACATATTTCACATTCATTTGTTTTCTTGACTGATATTTGAGAGAAAGTAACTAATTACAATAGCTCTACTGCTTCACTACACTATGGATAAAACACTTAATGCTTCTGAGCTTCTGTTTTCTGTCTACATGTGTAAGCACCTTGTGTGATGTGTGTGTCTCCTCGTCTACACTGCTGTGTGCTCCAGGCTCCAAGTTGGGTGGCTTTAGGTCGGGAGGGAATGAAAGCTGCCACCATGAAGCAGTAGCTCTGTCCAGCCTCCAGTCCTGAAACTTCTGCTGAGCTGGAGTCAGCAATCTTATCTCTCTGAAAGGTAGAAATTAGACTTTTGACTCTCACCGTTGAAAGCACAAAGATCCTCCCAGGTTTCAAATTAAACCTGACATGCTATTTGTGGAGTGAAAGCTAGATATTTTAAAACATTTTAGATCCTCACCTCTGACATCAAGAGAACTGCTAAACAAGAAACAGTTTTTTCAGTTTTGACATTTTATTTCTCATAACTTGTGAAAGTCAAACAATCTTTTCTTAAACATTTAAAATACAAATAGATCAAAGCATTTGGTTTTTTTTTGTGTGTTTGTCTGCTCTGTCTTCTCAAACCCCCAGCTCATGGCAGATAGCTGCTCACACTGAGCCAGGTTCTGGTTCTGCCAGAGGTTTCTTGTAATCATGCTAGTGTTCCTTTAGGCCAGTGGTGAGGAAAGGCCATTATGAAGCCTTTGGTGCAAATGAATGGCTTCATAAGACCATTATGGCCATTGTACAGGTGAGGCTGCATTGGATGATGCATCCTCACCTGCATCATCCAATCACTTTGTCCCTGCCTCAGCCAATCCTCAATCAAGAATCCCTTTATAAGGCTCATCATCCATGGATCCACCTGCTTCCCATCTCCACCCCGTCTTCCCAGGCTCCCCTCCTTTCCTGTCTCTACTCCACCACCAGGAGAAGAAGACCCTAATCCTCGCCCTGAGCTGTCAATTCAAGCTGGTGGTGATTCTCATCATATAAGTCTTCTGCAGGGGTCCGAGCGCCAAAGAACCTACTTTCAAGTCAAACAAAACTCTCTAATTGCTGCTTTTGTCTTTGTGAGTCATTTACACAGCATATTTTCAGAAATTCAAAGTAATTTACATGACTAGAAGGAAGTAAAGCAAGCAATAAACCTTACACTGCAGTTGCAAAGTAAGGGAAAACAATGACAGTTTGAAAAACAGACTAAACTTTAACATGCCCCATCTTAAAGTTTAAGATGGGGCAGTTGTTAATTGAAGGCAGTTGTGAAAATGTGATTTTAGTCTAGATTTAAAGAAACTCAGTGTTTCAGTTGTTTTTGGAAGTTTGTTCCAGATGTGTGGTGCATAGAAGCTGAATGCTGCTTCTCCATGTTTGGTTCTAGTTCTGGGGTTGCAGGGCAGATAATGGTTAGCAACCTTTATCTAACCAGTTAGGTTAGTTAACTGGTACTTAACCTAACCCATTAAGTACTTTATCAGAGAGTCCAATCTAGTTCTCTAGATGTTTCAATAATTATGGTCAATTGTGTTGAACACCACACTGAGGTCCAACAGAACCAGCACTGTGGTTCTTCCACAGTCTGTTGACATGAATGCCACTGAACACTTTGACGAGGGTTTTCTCAGGACTGTGGTGAGCATGGAAAACAGACTGAAAAACATCAAAGCAGTTGTTCATCAGGAAGCTATTTAACTGTTCAAACAGCTTTTTACATCACTTTGCTGGTAATGATCCAAGCCATTGCCTTGCTACACAATTCTGCTTGATTTTGATCTCCCTTCAGTGTTCCGCCTGGGCTTTATTAAGTAATTTAAGCCAAATTTTCTTTTCATAATATGCAAGACAAAAACTTCCCTCACCCAGTTAAAAAGCACACATTTCTCCATTAGTTTTACTCACAAGATAAAGTTATATTACCATTTTACTTTAGGACACTTTAAATCCTTGTTTCAAGTTGCATGAACAAGATTTCTAATCTGATAAATAAAAGTTATTAAACATCACAATGAATTCTGCTCCAAAGCATTTAGTGTGAATCCTCAAGTTTTATAATCTTTTAGTAGCATTGAAACCAACATTTGCTTTAAAGTACATGAACTGAGGTTTTAAAAACATTTAAAAACAAGAAGGGGTTGACCATCATCACAGCTGTTGATATAAAACAGGGTTTCTAAAGCGCTAATATAGATACTGTTCTCAAATAAGCAGCATACCTTTCCTGTGCTTCCAGACTTGGAGTAGAGGATCTTATACTTGAGATCATTTTTGAGAATGTCCTTGATGGTCTGCTGCTTCCCTCCCTCAGTGATGGAGGTCAGCGGATGTGTGATGTTGAGGATGATGGTGCCCTCATCAACATCAATGATGGAAAATTCCAAAGCACTGATATTGCCTACCGATATGAGACAGCAGTGATAATGAGATGTTTTGTCTAGCTTAACATATCAGGAATCAGGGAAAGTCACGTCACAGGTACAGAAGCTAAGTGAGTCCACATATCACTCACTCACTCACTCACAATGGTAAATATTTTTAACACTTACAATGTTGATTGAGTCAAAAAATTATAATAATCAGTTTGACTTGTTCTAACTTCTTATACCTGGTATCCATGTCCATTATCTTTTTCAGACATAAAACACAATAAAAATAGTTTTATATATGTATACTAACATTTTGTGTAACTCAAAGTATTCAGCTAGGAAAACACATCCTGGTTATTAAGGATATGTTTGTTTTGTTAGTATTTAAAAGTTGTTAAAAGATATAGTAGTAGTCATAGTAGTAGCTTCAGTTGTCACTTGATCAAATAGAACACTGAGCCTGGTTCTGGTTCTGGTTCTGCTGGAGGTACCTTCCTGTTAAAGGGGAGATTTCCTCTCCACTGTAGCATGTAGCATGTAGTGATCCATCAGGGATTGATAACAATCAATTTACAATGTATGTAGTTGATTTGGAATCTGTTGCATGATTGCTTTGTAAGATGCCTTGAGATGATGTGTTGGGAATTTATGTCATCTAAATAAACTGAATTTATTTTTAACTAAATGTACCATCTGTGACCTGTCCAGGGCGTACCCCGCTGGAGATGGCCACCAGCACCTCCAATGACCCCGCTAGGAATAAAGGTGTAAGATGATGGATGGATGGGATTTATTGGTATACTTATCTTGAACTTAAAAAGATTGAACAGATTGGATTTCATGCCAAAATGTGGTTTACCTGTACATTTTGTGTATTGGTTATGTGTAATCTCTTTGATATTTCACTTTACTTTAGTTGGTTCCTGAAAGTGATAATTTGATCAGTGTCAGTGGACTGACCATAAAAAGTGCACATTTTGTGTTTTAAGCTTTTGGAGTTGCCAATTTTCATTTTCTTTTGATTAAATATAAAAGGATTAAAGGGTCAGAGCGCGTTGACCACTGCATGTTTGAGTAAATCTTGAGGAAAGAAAACAAAAGCAGTGAACATAGAAAACCTAAGTTGATAAGTTGATTAACATAACTTTTAGTGTTTATTCTTGATTTTCATGTTTCAATTAACATTTTGGATAAAATGATGAGGAGAACAGCTCTATGCTAAAGAGATGGAGCCGGATTATGGTCTTTGATGAAAAAGGGTTTGAAGCTGGAGGAGAAGTTTTAGTCATGAACCGTTAATGGATGAGAGTGGAATTTAGATTAGCAAGAAAGTTATAAATGGAAGAAAATGCAAAAGCTGTCAAGTGCTCACATGTCTGTGTGTGGGTGTTTGGTAATGTGATACCTACTCTCTTTGTAGGGGTTAAACTTTGGGGCATAGGTGTGAGGGAAGTCGTAGTCCCAGCCAAACTCATCAAAAAGTTTTTCAGAGTCTGCTCTGATATCAGCTTCATAGCTCCTGTGAAGACAGAAAATCTTTCCTAAATTTTCTCTCTTTCTAGGGTTTGTTTGTTCTGTACTGAGCAACTGCCAACCCCATCCAAACTCACACAGTTTGCCTGACTGATTTTAACTTCAGCATTTACTTTGACTTTTAAAGCCACTCACGTCTCTAGGTTACGAGGTTGTGATGCAGGCAGCAAACCTTAGCGCATCAGTTCCTTTCTACATTTCAGTGAAATTTGATCAGGCACTTTAATTCTATTAATTTTATATTCATGAAGTCAATTAATAGCACATGTTGTCTCAAAAACAGTTCTGTGGTATGTTTGCGGGATATTTTTCAAGGCAACTAACACCCTGAGCAGAAAACATTGAATTAACAAAGACAGGAAGCAACAGGAAGATAATAGTTATAGCTGCTAATTTTATTTCTTCAGACCTGATGCAACACATATAAATGTAGACATATAGAATAAAAGGTGAATATTCCTGAACTGCCAAGTTTTATGATGATTTGTAAGAAAAGTTGACCCTTTCTAAAGTTTTTCTATAACATTTCCACAGCTTTCATAAAAGAATATTACGGTACACTTATGTATCAAATTTCAAATTAAATCCCTTCAAGTGTTCAATAAAAAGTACCTTTGTCTCTTGAGTTTTACAAGAGATGGTAGAAGTTACTTTAACTCATCATAATGAATTAATGGTGATAGAAAATGCAAGTAAAACATAAAATTCTATGAGAAAAAAAAAATATTATAAAATAAACTGTGAAAAGTTTTAAATGCCATCAGTAAGGTCTCACTTGTCCGATGCTTCAAGCTCTTGAGTCAAATCACATTCAGTCTCTGATGTTCTGAGGCAGTGAGCAACATCCAACCAGTCGTGATTTCTGGAAAGTTTATGACAAAATTAGATCTTAGCAGAAGAAAAACACGACAAGACAATTATTTTAGACCAAAGACACAAACAGCAGGTTTGAAAACAAGAAGAGGTTAGACAAAGTCATTGTTTTGTAAGTCACAAGTAAATCTCAAGTCAAACTTCAAGTGAAGTCCTTTCACTTGATATTGAAGGGACTTCAATTTCCCTTCAATTTCAAGGGAAATTAAAATTGAAGGGAATTTCAAGTCTAGCCCCAGACTTGGGGCCAAATCTAGCCTCAAGTCTGTGGCTAGACTTGGTCTTAGCTAGCCCCAAGTCTAGCCCCAAAATCTAGACTTAGGGCTAGATTTCATCTAGCCCCAAGTCAAGATAAAATCCTAGACTTTTGATTTCAAGGATTTAACAAGTCATTCCATCAATTAGTTTTATTAATTACTGGGTAATAACTCATAATATCTGAATTCCTAAATTAATTTTGAAAAGTGCTGTTGATTGTCTGAACAACCAGCGATAGAAGCTGAACTTCAAAATGTCGGAAAATTTGTAGTGATGTTGCTTTTTCTGGAAATATTTGCCAAAACTATTAAACGGTCAGAAATCAGAAAAAAAATATTCTCCAGAATAAAAATCTAAATAAATCAATTTCCTATAGACTGTCATGATCTGTGTTTTTCTGTGTATTTAATTCTAGGTTTCTGTGTTTTTCTGAATCTCCATGTTGTCCCCTGATTATTCCCAGGTGTGTCTTGTTCCCTGATTACCTTCTGTGTATTTAACTCCACCTGTGTCCCTTGTTTCTCGTGGGGTCCTTGTCGTATGCTTGTCGTGGTGTCACAAGTCGTACGTGTGTACCAGTCTCTCTGTCCATTCGTTTCGCCAGCTGCTACCGGTGTTGAGCACTAGCTTTCGCTCAGCCGTGCTGCCTGGTACTTGGACTTGTTTTGGACTGTTTGGATTATTTTTTCACCATTAAAACCATAATTTTTCACTGCAACCTGGATCTGCTGTGTTTCCCTCACCGCAATCTACACCATCTCATGACATAGACATTGCAAATATTCCCATGTTAACTAACTGCAACAATAAATCCCTAATTTATAATATTACTTGATAAAGATAAAATCCTTACATTAACAAATGTAATTATTTATTCATTTGTATTAAAACAGGCGTAGTTGTACAGTTGATTTTAATGGAAACGATTACTGCAGCATCTACCTGCTCAGATGCACTTCAGGTTAAGACCCAAAACTCAGAGACTTGCCATGTACACTTTTGGCTCTCCAGGCAAGAAGGACAGATGTAAAGACAGTTGTGTCTTTGAAAAAGGAACAATGAGACTGGTACAAAAACTGTTAATCCCAGAATGCCTTGAATTAACCTACTTTCAGTTTATATCTTCCTAATGGATGTTCTGAAGGAAGGGGAATGAAATGGTGAGACATAGATAAGCATGTGAGACCTCTGTCTTTACTGGCGAAGTAAGGCACAGCAACTTTGAAGTAACCCTGGATCCAGAGTACGTACAGTTGGTGACTCTATTCCAGCCTTGACCCTGGCCTATTTAAAACTCTGCAGAGAGGACGCTGTCTCTATGTCAGTTGCTGAGCCGACGCTGCTGCCCTCCTGTCACTGCTTCTCATGCTTACTGGAACCCCGGAGCTGACCAAAGAAACCATGGTCCCACACACATTGTCATGCCACTGCACTGTTCTGCACCTGATCAAGTTCACCCCACAGTCTGAGCTAACGTGGACCAGCCAAACCAGTGCCACCACCTGGCAGCACTCACGCTGCGCTGGTGACAGTTGGTAGTTTCAGCTGTCACCAGCATGACATTACCAACAGGTCTGGAGGAACATTCTTCAATTAAAGTCTTACTGAAAATGCATTAACACTATTGTATAGAATGGTGCTGCTGTAACCTATGGGACTTTTGAATGACTGTGCACAAGTCATCTTTTTTCTTTCCCAACTTTTCCCAAACCTCTTGGATAGCTCTGGATGAACAGACACCGTCATCATCTTTGCTTTCTTTGTAGTATGCAGAATGAAAGCAGATAAACGGAACAGTAGAAGCAGTGCACAGGAGGTGGAACTGCTGGGAAACAGCCAGGACCATGCGCTGGGCTGGACCATTCACCTGGAACAGTTTATTTGTTACATGCCAGGCATACCCAAGAAACCAGACAGAAAACAAACTTTCTTCTTGGTTTAAGATCTCACGTCTTTTTGAGTAAAATGTTTCACATTCAATTGAAGTCTTAAGTCATTGGTATGAAAGTATAAGTCAAGTCCTAAGTCTTTTGAGGTTTTACCAAGTTAAGTCTGAAGTCAGACTTAACTTCAGACTTAAGGCAGGATTGACTTATCCTCAAAGGCAGGATAAAAAAAATGTGTCCTCACTTACTTTTCAGAGTACTGGACGGTATATGTATGCTCAGACTCTTCAACAGTCCATTTGAGAATAGTTTGAAAATCTAGAGATGTCCAATGAACATTCTGTGCTGTGGGTACAGAAGTGTCACCTGGGAATATGAACAGAAAACATTTGTCTCTTTAGAATGGAAGCGTTTTCTACTCCTTTCACTGAAAGTTTAGCATCATGATTTGTGGCTTTACTTTTTGTGATTCTATGATCTTCCTTCCTCATTTTCTTCTGTTTGAGAGTAAAATACTCAACACGTTATGCTTGATACACTTTCATTAAACATACATTCACCACCATTTATAAATTTAATGGACAATTAATAGAACAAAACATTCAATGAATAATGGTCCAAGTTTTGCCTTTTCTAGCTAAAGAAAAAACAGGTTCTGTTCATTTGAAGACTTGGAAGTCTAAAAAAGTTAAAATGAGATCAGATGATGCTGTTCAACAATTTTGTGTCCATGAAGATGCAATGTCATAAAAAGTTATGGAAAAATACCATAAAATGCACTATCTCTGTCTAATTACATAAAAATATCCAGTATTTACCTTTAGTCTCCTGTGTTTTTATTTAAGCAAAACGTTAATCCTATATTTCAGCTCCATATTGGTTAATTTTTTACTTTTTTTGACACCACTTGTGGTTTTTAATGTAGGCTTTTTGGGTAGCATTAGAAAATTCTCAGATACTTTCTTGCATTTTAATTGGTTGAGTAGAGGGAGGGGCGTCGCAAGGGTGCCATTCATTTGAGAACTACCACTGACCGGCAATACCAGGTAGGAGGGGTTCACACAGGGCTGTGGTCAGATAAGGGAAACACTCTTGCAAACTTAGTGACTTTTCAAAACCCTGTAGGATCTTTCTTTATTTCAAAAAGCGGCGAGAAACAAATCTAGCGTTTTTATTTTGTGTTACTGGAGATTCTGGCGACAAAAATCACCAATCACTCTGCAGTAACTATCCTTACTGAACAAGAAGTTATAGCTGTCATGAGCCCCTCCCACTTCCTAAACACTGCAGTCAGTCTCACACAGCTGCCCTGCAGTCAGAGCAGAGGAGACCCATTCCTCTCTGTGTCCACATTGCAAAGAAATCACATGTGCAAAGCTGAGAAACACTACTGTTCTATGCTCACCATTCCAACTCCCACCTCACCATGGGGGTGTATGTCTGAGTTGAGATGGTTTTATACATTAAGGTGGGCTGTGACGTAGACATCCACCAGGTTGTACCATGGCAACCAATAGAAAAATTCAGTTGGAATGTACACCCTTCAACCCAATGGACCTGAGATATCCAAGCCTGCACAGGGAGAACATACAAACTCAGTGCAGAAAGACCCAGGGCCAGGAATCAAACCCAGGACCTTCTTGCTGCAAGGCAACAGTGCTACCAACTACGCCACTGTGCAGCCCGTGACAGTAAAATATAAAACAGATAATCTGTGAGCTACTAATGCTGTCCGAAGAAATGCACTCGGGTCACAAACAACCAATCAGAACCAGTAGGAGGGTCTTAGTGTTATCAATCAATCTCATCCACAAGCTGCTCATTGTGCTAATTGCAAAGAAACAGCTAATTGTTCCAGAAAAACTGTTAATCTGCCATCATCTGTGGACATGCTAACTAGCCTTAGCATTCATGGCAGGCTCTGCTGTGGTGAACTATCTGTAAATTGACCTCACTAAGACCCTCTTTCTGGTTCTGACTGGTTGTTTCTGATGAAGCTGTGTATTTTATGGCAGGTCCATAGGGAGAAGGCTGAGGAGCTTAATTTTTTTTCACAGATTATCTGTGTCATATTATACTGTCAGAACTTATTAGTTTTAGCAAATGTATAAAAGATATTTTTTATACTGCAACTTTAATACTGATGCTAACTTTGCTATGAGACGATGTGGCTACAGTGGTAGGAGTTTGTTCTGCAATCGACAGGTTTCAGTTCCATCCCTTCTCTTTCCACTTCTGTCATTGTGTCCTTGGCCAAACGTGTCACTCTCTAACAGTCATACACTCCTCAGTCAGTCTGTTACACTGAGTGTGAATCTTTATGTAAATGGGTGACTGACTGAATGTAGTGTGGGTTCCTCTGGTTTTGATAAAGCACAAGTACAAGCCATTTATCAATATCTCCACCTACAAAATTATAATCTGTTACAGATCAGTAAAACAGACTAAGTGCTGACCATAGTGTTTAATTTCTGCTAAAAGTAAAGCTTTTATCTGAATTTACTATCCCCGCATGTGAATCAATGAAAAGGCTCAATAAAAAGCATGCTTAAAATGTTAAGTTCCTCTGTATTCCTTAAACAGGCAGAGTAAACAGGAACTTTTTACTCTGAATCGGATATGAGTCCAATGAACATTCATTGGACTCATAGGTGGAAGACCAGAAAGGAGGTGGAAGACCACCTCCTTTCTGGTGGAAGACCAGAAAGGAGCAAAGTTAAACAGTTCCTAAATCATATAAGCTCTGACCGGTGGGTTTCTAAGAAGCCTGTTTATTCACAGGGATACACTGGCAACTCAGTAAACATTCAGACAATTTCCAACCTAATATCATCTAACTATGTAAACAAAATGTACATCATTGTTAAATTACATAGGTTGTTTGTAGACAATTGAACTTCTCTCTAACATACCAATAGACTAGTTATACTCGGTAATGGCATGGTATCCAACAGAAGTAAACCATAAACATGACAGTACCATTTACAAGTGCACTGTGTGGAGTTTTCATAGAGAGGCTGGTGCAGATGATTTGTACCAGAACAGAAGAAAACAATGATCTCATGACTTACCTGTGGTCATGCTCCAAGCAGTCAAACAAGCTCCCACAGACAGCAGAGTTTTTATACATGCCATATTAACACACTAGAATCTGTTCCAAGGCAATCTGTGGTCCTTCACTAACTACCTGAGCTGAAAAGAAGTTCCTCTGGTTGTCAGAGGCTCAGACTGTTTCTACGTAGCAGGGCAGAGAGCGTGGGAGCTGCTGTGAGGTGGAGCTAGGGGAACATTCAGGGTCCGCCTGCTGTGTGCTGATTCTTTCCACATGTTTGCATATATGGGGCTCAGTCTGAATTCCTCCCTAAAAGCCTGTGTTGAAGAGCATGAATGCCTTATGACTAATTGTACACATTTATTTGAAAATTGGGAAACTTGAGTTTCGGTAATTTTTATTTCTGAAGAGGACTAAGAGATGACAAAGCAGTGAGTAACACATTGGAATGGCATGTAGTCTGAAAAAGGATTGTGGTCTGGAAATTATTCTTCTCATCAGTGGTTCTTTTGTAAGAAACAAACAGCTTGAGCTCTTGTTGTCTTGACAACCGAGAAGCTTTGTGGCCTGACCCAGATCAGACTCACCAGAAATCACTTTAGTTCCAGAGAATTTGTTCATTTTGTTCACATTAGCCCATGGCCTAATAAGTGGGTCAAAAATGACTCGGTGAGGGTTCTTTTGCTATATCTTTTTAACAAAAGTCATCATTTCATATTCCAGGTGTTCCTCAAAAATGTGTTAATGAGATCATACCATTTTAAATTTGATCTTACCTCTGATACATTTAGCAGAATTTACATTTTCACAATACTATGCCAGCTTCCAAGCCTATGGGGGAGTTTTTCTGCTATAATCCAAGAGCACATATTTTCAGTCTGAAAGCAGGATTTCAAGTCTTTCTTCTCAAAACTTGTAATGCTTGTACTCAAAACTTCTCGCATTCACACTTAGTCTCTGGTTGGACTCTCTGCTCGCTTTTGGAAATGCCTCTCAGCCAATACAGTAGAGGTGTTTCCAAATAAAAATGAAAAGCCTTATTGCTTTTACAGATTTGTTGAAACTGTCACAATGTCGTGACAGTTTGGCATGAGGCAGATCTCAGAGATCAAGTTGTCATCTCTAGTTAGTACTTCTAGTACTAACTAGAAACAGCCAAACAGAGCCAAAAGGAGGGCCTTAGTGCTGTCAATAATGCTTGTGTATGTGCTTGCTCTTTGCTATGCTGCAGCTTCTTCCTGATACCAGAGGCTTCCATCAATGCTCAGGCTAGTTATCATGGCCATTGGATAAACATTGTCATTGCTAGAACAGAAAGTTGCTTCTCCACCAATAGCACACTGAGTAGTGCATACACACGTATGATTGACAACACTAATACCCTCCTCGTGGGTATTAGATAACTATGTGCTTTCTTTGTAGAGTGCACTTATACATGAGTTTAAGTAACTAAAACAAAAGAGAAACAAAAGAGTTACTTGATATACTCATGACTTAGTAAGGACTTCCCAGAATAACAATTTTAATCTATTAAATTATTGCATGTGAAATTTACTCAGTTTAGTCCATATAACACTTATTGAAGTTGAGCTGACTTAGCACCTCAAAGTTATAATTACTTGAACAACAATCTGATGAGTGCTAAAAAAAAGAAAACCAATACAACTTAAAAAGACTCAAAAATACTTTATTGATTGCAAATTAAATGTTGTTGTAACTCAATAATTCAGATTCTTCAAAGAGTTATTGTACACAGTGATGGCTGCTGGCAGGAAAGGTCTCCTGTAGCAATCTGTATTACAGTGAATCTGAAGAAACCTCTGACTGAAGATTCTCTGTTTTCTCAAGCCAGTCTCTTGAAGAGGATGGTCAGGGTTGTCCATAATTTATTGATTTTATGAAGAATCCTTCTTTGGATCATCATCTCCAGAGGTTCCACAGTCGTCCCCAGAACAGAACCAGAACAGAACCAGAACAGAACCAGAACCACAACAGAACCAGAACAGAACCAGAACCACAACAGAACCAGAACCACAACAGAACCAGAACAGAACCAGCCTTCTTTATCAGGCTGTTGAGCCTTTTTAAGTTGCTGGTTCTGATGCTGCTGCCCAACAGATGACGGCTGAAGAGACGACGCCTCAACAACAGACTGATAGAAGATCTGCAGCATCTTGCTGCAAACTTTGAAGGATCTTAGCTTCCTAATGAAGCTAAAATAAGTTCATCTCAATTACAATTAAACATAATAAATAAAGGTAATAACTCATATTATAGTTTGATCATCCTTTTTATATTTATTCCTTTTATATAAACCTTAAAGATAATCTTCAGTGATATCTGGAAGCAGCTTTAAAATAATAAATTAAACCAACTTAATGAGTTAACTTGGATAAACATAATTGAATTACTTGTTACCAATTAAAGCAATTCAATTAAATTGGTTCAAATATTTTCATTGTTCAGTGTAGGCATCACTGGATAACATTTCTTAAATCCACTTATAAAGAAGTGAGATTTTCCAAATGTCACCACTTGCACAATTCCTGTACAACAGTCAGGACTCCGACTGGATTCATCAGTGCAGGGGTGCCGCCAGGAATCTTGGGGCCCATGGCAAAAAATTTGATTGGGTCCCCTGAGCAGCTGCTGTTACAGTTTTGTCAGTCTATTTGACCCATAAAAAGTATCGCAATTTTAAAGACTTGCAACGGTCTTACTTTCTTTGGTCCTAGACTGATACTAGCACAATATTTACTGCTCATGAATTTTACATGCAACAGTCCTCATACAGTATGCAAGTAGGTTGCTTAAATGTTCTGCCCAAGGCTAGAAGTTAGAAATATGTCTTAATAATTTAGTGAAACTTCTACAGTATTGGTTTATCTGTATTTTATTTTAAAGGCAAATTTTGAGGTAGCAGTGCATTGTGGGTAGCAGAGGTAGTGGTAGTTAGGAACATGTGTTTGCAGAGAGAAAGCCAGCTTATTACTGTACAAACTTCACTGTCGTCAATCTTTTCTAACACCTCCAAAAGCAATGGCTGTAAGTTCAATCTGTGTTCTGTTTGGCGTTATATGTTTTATTAGAGTTTATTTAGAGATTGTTTTCCAAATGTGTTTATTCATGTAGTTAGCCATGCCCCAATACTTTTTTTGCAAAGTAACAATCGCTAACGTGACTGTTTCTTAACAGCTAAGGTTAATTCTAATTTGTTTTCTGATACTAGAAGTTTATTCTGTGCATTTAGAGCTAATGAATATTTTATTTTCTGTTTATAGGTGCACTCAATGCTTTCCTTGAGCTTCCCACACAATTGTACAAAATTGTAAAAAGACCATAATAAAGGAGCAACACGATTGACTTCCTGGCTCAAGAGAATTGAGTTTGGCTTGCTGTTAATCTGCGTTAACACAGACAGTGTGTACAACACGTACTGATAGCAGTACATAAAATTTTTTCTATTAGTTTTGTCTTACTGAAATGTCTCTCCCCACGAGCAACAGTCATAGGCAACATGCAAAATATACATGAATCAATCCAGACTTCTCAAAAAATGCTATGTAGTTGCATTTTATTCAAGATGCAGTATAGAACTTTAATAAAAAAAATGTTTTCTCCATATTTCTTAAAGCTGTCACCATGCTGTTCCAGTTTGTTATGAGACAGATAATCTGTGAAAAGATCAATCTCCTCCACCTAAAGTAATGCAACATTCTGACCAAAACAACCAATCAGAACCAGGAGGAGGGTCTTAGTGCTGTCAATCAACCTCATTCATTCACTGCTAAATGTGCCAATGGTGGAGAAACAACTTATCGTTATTGCTAGCTACAGCATAGCACAGAGCGAAGAGGAGGGAGAATGAGCAGCACCACATGAGATTATGATTGACAGCACTAAAACTCTCC
>CAEFZX010009289.1:0-38023 GCA_903066825.1 Alfaro cultratus
ACGCGTCTTGTCGAGTGACCGACGTCTCTATGCGACAGAATCAGCAGCGACAGAATGTAAACAATGGAGGGAGATGAGCATTTTGTTGGTGGAAAAAAAGGAACTATTTTGAGTTTCTGTCGCCAAGTCCGATTATTATAATGGGCTTTGGGCTTTTTTTTTTTTTTTTTTTTTTTTGTACTTTTGTAGCCATTAAAAAAAATCTCCTCTGTAGTTCAATCTTATGAGTGGAGATACATTGTTGATGTTACCATTATAAAATATCTTGCAATTAAGTATTGGGAAAGATCAATGTAATTTTCACAGGTGGTGGAGCGTTGTTAGCAGCTGCTGAAAGTAGCTAAAGAAGGTACTTTTAATGTAACTTATTTACTTTCCAAATCAAGTAGTCAGTAATCTAAGTTACTTTTTCAAGGAGTAATCAGTAATCCGATTAAAGTTACTTTTTCACCCACAGACTCAGTCCAGGTGTGTGACAAAAAGGAAACACCTAAAACATGCAGGGCAGGGGGCCTGAGGACCGGAATTGAGAAACGCTGGACTACTTGAACCATGAGGATACAGAGTACATACTCTTAGCATTTCCTGAACTTAAGGCTGAAACCATGTTGCCCAGCATAATTTGATGTAGCCTTAGAGCTTTGCGAGCTACCAACCCAACCCCACCACTAATGCGGTGGTCCTGCTGCACCTACAGTATTGAAGGGACAAAGGGACTGTAGGTGCATTTTTAGTTTCTGCATAGCCTTGACCACTAGACTGTTCGAATCCTGTTGGTATTTGGGAATGTAGTGATATCTCTGTGTGTATAGTAGTTCTGCTTGCATCCTTGCTTCCTTAAGAACCACCAGACAACTCGATCCATGCACCTCTCACCAGTGTGTTAGAGGAAAAACTACTCAGACAGAAAGCTCATTAACACACCTTTTGCCTTTCCAACTTACTTAAAATAGCCACTGGACTACTGGAACCTGGATAACTAAAGGTTTAATGTTTCTATAGTTTTTTTTCTCTTTTACTGTGTATTGTAATTTTGCTGTGCTATGTACATAGTTTCTAGATATTTTGTTTGATTAAACTTAATATATTTCAACAGTGTGCCCCTTCATTTCACTGATTGATACATGCCTGCCATTATGGAGGATTTGTGAATCCTCCCAAATTTCCCTGAAGTCAGTCCTCCTGATTCATTGAACCTGAGACTGAATTCATGCTGCCCATTAGAAATGGCATGGACTGTAGGTGCTGCAGGTACATTTTTAGTTTCTGTATAGCAGGGAGTACTCAATACGTTGATCGGGAAGGATTTGAGTCGATCTCGGCAGTAGGTGACGAACTGAACGCTTACAGGACGCTGAGACCAGCACTTCCTCTTCTGACGGGCTTATCAAAATATTCACCAAGATCCTAAACTTTTGTAGCGTCATTAAAGAATAATAAAATCAACAAAACGTGTTAAAAATTAATAATCTAAGTAATTGTTGTTTCAACAAGGTGTTGTGCAATTCATTGCGTTTCGGTTCCATTAACAAAAAAAGGGACTCAAGACCGACTGACTAGCAGAGCAGGAGTTTAAATTGGCTAATCAACCACTACAGAGGAGAGGGTTATTAATAATCGAGAAATAAACCTGATATCGTAACGGACTGAATGTTATGTTTTTAATGTAATCTCTGCGGGGCGCAGGCTGTTGCCATGGCAATGGGTGTGCTTAAACGACAGAGACATAGTAAGAGTGGTTTAGAGTTGATCACCTGTTCAGGTTATTTTACCTTTGCTGTGGCGCTTTACAGCCGCTGTAGTTTCTGAACATTCAATAAACAACAAACTTGGACTAATTACATTGTTCGTTTGTGAGGTTACGTCACAACAAACGTCAAACAGGACAAATATAGTTCATTAAGTTTTAACAAACAAATGGCTTCTACCTCGATAATTATGTGAAATCAAATGAATTATATCCCAGCTTCAGAAGATTTACTTTTACCTTAACAGAGCTCTGTAGTTCCTCCTACCAGTCTTTCTCATACTGAAGTCATCAAACCAAATTTCAGATCTACCATAACTGACTGACCCCTGCTAGCCTCAAGTTTGCAACCAGCTTCTGACTGAGAAAACAGTAACCTATAACTGATGTATATTCGCATATAAAATAAGTCAGTAGAGTTTAATTTACAATTTTTATGTGTTCGTGTCATGAGGTAGATCTCAGCCGGCTGGTAAGAGAAAAAGTAGATCTTGGTCTCAAAAAGTTTGGCCATCCCTGCTGTATAGCCACTGGACTACTGGAGCCAGGGTAACTAAAGCTCTTGCCATGGGGGGATTTGTTAATCCTCCCAAATGTCCAAACACTTAAACATAACGGTGGCTTGCAGCCAGTGGGAAGCAAACCCGGGTCTCTGTGTATACATGTATACATGGGACATGTACCGTATTTTCCGGACTATAAGTCAGATTTTTTTCATAGTTTGGCTGGGGGTGCGACTTATACTCCGGAGCGATTTGTGTGTGAAATTAACAATCACATGTTATTTTCACACTAAACTCCCAAGAGAGGGCGCTCTAGGCCTGTGTTATTCTACCTCCAGAGATAGCGGAGTTGTTTTAAAGCAACACCGAGGATGAAGATTTCATAGCGTTTAGTGATTTGGAGTGACACGGATGGTTCGGTAAACCTGTTAGCATGTTAGTTATGCTATAGTTATCTGAATAACTCTTTATACGTTATGTTAACATACCAGGCACGTTCTCAGTTTGTTCATGTGTCATGTAATGTTAGCATACCGTACAATTATTCAGCCTGTTGTTGCCTCCATTATATTTTTATTTTAAATTGCCTTTCAAGATGACATGTTTTTTCTTGGTGTTCAATTTTATCAAATAAATTTCCCTCAAAAATGCGGCTTATATATGTATTTTTCTTCTTTATTATGCATTTTATGGCTGGTGCGACTTATACTCTGGAAAATACGGTATTTATGAATACAGGGACATGAATACATGTTCCTGTATTCATTACTCTCATATTTCCCATAAAGAAGCAGGGGTTTGTCCAGCAGAGGTCCTGCGGGCTTTGGGTGATGGAATCCCGGGTAGGCTAGCTCCATGGGTCTCCCCGTGTTTCAGGTTCTCCTGACTTACCAGGGTCATGAACTTCCAGTCTGTGGGTACTGGAGGGTGTAGTCCGTGATGGGGTGTTTAAGTGTGGCCACGCAGGTTCGTGTGGCGATAAGGTCTGTGTGGTTCTCTTTAAAGCTCCAGGCCTGGTCCAGTCAGGGTCATGGTTCATGGACTCAGAAAACAAGAAAAAATTAAATCCACCCATATGGCCCAGAAAATGCTCCCTCAAGTCCCTGTAAGATGAAAGACAAATCTTTTTTTGCATCGCAAGTTCTGGTATTTTGCAAAAATGTGATCAGTTTAACGAAACACATTCTGCAGCAAAAGGCTTAAATATGCATACATTCTAAAGTTAAAGTTAAACACAACTTACAAACAGCACATTTGTATTAGTAACAATGTCCACTACAATATACACATTATTTCAAGTTCTGAAAAGAAAGTACTTACTGAAGTCAGAGGTGACAAACCTCCCTGTGACGTTTATAATAATTAGGAAACATGTTCTGTATCCGTCACTACAGACGTCTGCAGTTGCCTGTTTCGATGTCACTCTGCGGCTGGTGCAGTGTGTGATGGAGAGCCTGGGGAGTATATTCCATAATGTGTAATAGTTTGAAAAGTATCCAGTTTGCAGTCAATTATGAAGCCAACCTTAATTATCAGTTCATTTAATCTCCTGCTGTCTCTGGCTCTGCAGAGTAGCAGAGTTAGCTACTCTGCTGACAAACCACAGCAAAGAAAAGTAAGATAATGGATGGACAGTCAGATGGATAGCCAGGGATACCAATAGTTGGGCCACTGAAGATTTTGTTCAAAAGACAAATATTTTTCAACTTGGGATCTTTTATTTTCTCCTCAACTGAATAAATGCACCAATGCTTGTCTATGTTAGAACATGCGACTGTGAATCAAGATTAGTTTCATTTGTTAGACGTCTTTACCAGGGTTGCCCAAAAATGTGTCCTCATCTGAATAGTTACATTTTCCTAAAATAAACCTTCTTTTCAAAATGAATAGTTCAAGGTCTCCAAGAAAGTATTTGCAGAGTTATGTTGCATTCAGCTGCACTGTGGGAAATTAAGTCTTCTCTTATAGAATCAATTCTTTAGGGGGCATTTTAGTTTACTTAAATTAACATTCAGACTCATCAGGTCAAAAAAAAGAAAATGTTACATTAAAACTAATGGGCCAAGCTCTTGAGTTGAGAATTGTGGACATCTCACAGCAACTAATAAATCATTCATGTGTGATATTAGTTTGGAAATGAAACCATAGGGACGATATTAAGTAGAAACTCCTGGTAACTCTCCTAAATTTCATCCAGAACATAAAACAGCAGCGGTTATTGTATGACAGGTGATTGCACTGTGTTGTACAAATAGCCTTTGGAGTCATGATTAATCCACTGTGTTGTGTGTATTGTGCTCTGTGGTCATACCTTTGAATAATGTTTCTGCATGAATCACGCTGCTGTTAGTCTGTTATTTACTGGCCCCTGCTGGTGGATCTCAAATTAACAATCTGAAATGTTAAAGCGTAGCATTGCCTGAGTGCACTTGGTGTTTTTATCAAACCTGAATCCACCCACATCTGATTTCTAAGCTCACACAAACAGCCACGCACACACACGCACACACACGCATTCAGATCGACGCACAGAAAAAAGAAATACAGGACGATCGGTGTCTGACTGTGTATCATTATCCCAAGTTACATCAACTATTAATGAAGCAGCACTTGACAGAAAGACCCAGAAACAGCGACAGGATGGAAGATTATATTTGCATAAAAGAGGGAATTAAAAGTGTAAAGCTTTTAGTAACCTTTACATGTGTGTTAACATTGATAGAACGTTGATTTCAAGCACTGATGAGTTTAAAAAAGCAACAAATTAATATCTGCAAAATGAATGAATAAAGAAAAGCCTGCAGCATCTATTATTTGAGGTGGTAGACTAAAATGAAGGGGATTTGTCAATAAAAGTCTAATCTAAATTCTGACAAAATATCTCCCACTCTGTTTGTAAAGTTTTTTGTTGTTATTTTTCAATCTTTGGATCATGACTGGATGTGAACTAATTTTCAGCTTAATGGAAGAGTTCACAGTATTTATTTTAAAACGCCCTGCTATTTCATCATGCCGTACTCTAACACGGCTCCCAGGGAAGCAAACAGGCCTCCAAAACTATTTTCATCTGTATTTGTTTAAGCTGAGTTACAATATTTTTTTCTTTACATAAGAAGCATAAAAACAAAGCTAGACATGATTTATATATTAGCAGGTATATGGCGCAAGATGACAAATCCCATTTGTGAAGGCTCATTTTTATATTGTTATGTATTTGTACCATTTGACTTTGATTTTAGTAAAAAGAAGGGGGAAAAAACTGTGTTTAAAGTTTGGAAATCCAAGTTTGCCCTATATTGGTAAGTGCATTTGCTCTCCCATCCAAACTTTTCAAGCATATATAAAACATGTAATGTAAATATGTAATCAGTGAAAAATATGAAGTGTGTCTACAATCCAGCACTCCAATGAAAAAACGAAACAAACCACTGAACCCACAGTCTTATTGATCAAATAATAGGTGAAAACTTCCACCAACAACAGACACCACCTTCTAGTGTCGATTGTTTATAATTTTCACATCTTTTTCAAGTACAACCACAATGTGTTTCACTGAGATTCTACGATGAACCAAAGTAAAGTGGAACATAATTCCATAACGTAATACAATCGCCACAGTAAAATATGGTGGAAGTGTTATGTTATGGGGATGCTGTTCTTCAGCAGGGACCGGGAAGATGATCAGAGCTGATGGGAAGACGACTGGAGACGAACTCTGAAAGAAAACCTGTTAGACCCTGACAATTTCAGTCTGCACAAAGAAATCTATCATTCCATTCAAAACAAGAAAATACTTTTTTAATATATAATTAGTTCTGGCTCAGAATATTGTAGTGATTATGTGTGATTTCAGTGTGTGAGTGTGCCTTGAAATTAAGGAGATAAATATGTGGAAATGTTTTTGCACCGTGTCACCAAAAATGTTTCTGGTCATCCTACAGGAGGAAGTGTGTATGAGGGATTGTAACATATACATAGTTATCCAGGTGGAGTAATATATTAATTTAAAGTCAAAAACAGCTTTTTCTGAAAATGGTTAACAAAGCTACTGTTTTTATGTGAATGTGTCATTTAAAGCCGAACTACCCTGACTGTCAGAAATTCTTGTCAGGCTGCACTGAATTCACAGCACCTGTTTCCAAGGAAACAATGTTGGAGTTTATGGTCTAAGACAAACACCTTTTGCTCTCGGTTCTTTCTCTTGTCTTGTTCTTGTTCCTTCAGATAAATACAAACACAGTGCTGTGAAGTGTTATATCAAGAGCAGCCAGGGTTTTTCAGCCACTAAACCAAACTAATTCATTCCTCTGTCTTCTTAAAACTAGAATATTTTTACGAATTAGACACTTCTAATTCATAACAGTTCAACTTAAACATTCTAAATATAGTGGAATATCATCTCAAATTATCCAGATAATTATTTTTAGTATTAGTGTTTCTCGAGTGGTGACGGTTTTCAAAAAAAGATAGAAAAAGACATGCTATAGGCCTTTTCTTGAACTGGAACAAATTTAAAGCACCTGGTGGAAATGAATCTGAGAACAAGCAAGTGGACAGCATGTGATTTGCAAGCCGTATACAGCCGTCTAACCACATTTAGACAGGTTAAATGAGTGGAAAATGTGCCATTTGCTCTCTGTAACATCTCCCTAATTTGGGTGTGCGGGCGTGTCCGTGTGTGTGTGTGGGCTTATATCTAATTCACTCTAAAGACCTTTTTTCCAACAAATACTATGTTTCAGTGAGTGACTGCTCCTAATGGGCCCATAAGAAGTGCTTTTTTTTAGTATTATGGGTCAGAGTTGGGGGTAGTTGGAGGATAGAGTAATCTTATTTCCTAGATTTGACCACCATTAATGCTGTGTTCACACTATGCTGGTCAGATTTTCTTTTATCATGTATTTCCTTATACAAAGGACCCCCAGTATTTGCATTGTACCACAATAACCCATGAATATCTGAGATCTGGAAAAAACCTGATACCTTCTCTAAAGTTGCTTCTAACTGCAAAATTTTAATAGTTCAGGTACCAAATCTACCTTAATATGCACAGTGAAAACCGTCTTAGGACTACTGCAGTCTTCTTTATTTCTATGTTACGGCTACAGCCAATCAGCACCACTGAAAATTAATGGCACCACTGGATTGGCTTTGGCAAACAAAAGATGGTACTTAACATACAATAGTATGTTAAGTACCATCCCATCTAGGTATTTCAGTTTCCTGTTGAATATTTATGATATGCTTACCACAATTAGGTGAATTTTCTACAAACAGTCATGAAGGACTGAATACTGTAGACAGGTGTAACTACTGATACAACAATACACTGCATTTTGACCCACTTCAGTTTTAGCGCCAGGGACAAGAGGAGTTTTACTGTCATGGGGACCCTTAAAATCCCATAACTAGGAAAAAGATTTCATTTTGGAAGGAGGCGGGCAACATTGTAGAGGAGACATGCTCCTTGTCCGGGAGCTTTGGACCCAAAATACAAGTGACTGTATTGTGTTGCACTTCTGAAAGACTAAACTTTGATCTTGACATTATTCAGAATTCTGCAGAAGGAACCTCATAATCACAGGTTCTCAAAGATTGCTGTCGACAAGTTGAGGCTGACTGCGTTTTACTGTTTTTCATTCAGTAGTTTTAGTTTCATCATTCTTTCATCTTCTCCTCACTAGGTTTGCGAGTTTGTTGAATAAAGTACTTAACTGTGAAGTTGAACTCCTTTTGCTAACAGTGTCTGTATTTATTCCATGTGCATGTGCTGTGTAGTATCTTGATATTCAAGTAGAACCAGCGTTGGACTCATCTTCTCGTCTGTTATTTTAAAACCTGAGCCTCATCAGGCACGTATTTAAAACGATATCTGACACTGAACTGTATGGCTATTTTCTTGACGATCAAGTAGTGCCCGGACTTACTAAATTTGAACTAGTTATTCATAGCCAAAACTAAACTACTACTACAAACAGAACAAATAATCAGGAGCAATGTTCCACAGAAAAATCCACAAATAGATGAACCTGTGAGTACCGAACTGCAAACAGGCAGAGGACAACTGTAATTGGAGATGAATTGGACCTGTTTTTCTTGGGAAGTGCCTTGAAATGTAATTTATTGTGAATTGGAGCAGTAGAAGGAAACTGAACTGAATTTAATGAAATTGGTCTGCGTTTTAGAAGAACAAGACTTTTCTAAGGCACTCTTGTTAAAAGTCTTTAAAAATAAATCAATATGGAGTGTGTGTTTTCTAAACACACCTGCCCCGTGACTCGTCTGATGCCGCGTGTTTGCAGTGTTTCACTGAGTGGCTGTGCTGCATGCGTGCTCTCACTTTATTTCAGATCAGTTTGAGAATCTCTACCGTGGGTTTGATTGTTTTGCTGCATTCAATGTCATGCTTCTGCATTACTTACAGGAAGCAGAAAGAGGGAAAAAAAGAAAGAAGCAAAGCTGAGGTTGACTTGCTCATGTGACAATGATACAAAACAAACAGACTGTGGCATGGTTTGTTTTTTTAAACAGCAGATTGCTAAAAAGGTTATTTTAATTAAGCTTCTTTCCAGCTTGCTATATTTTAACTTATGTCCTTGGATTTTTATTTGAGAATCAGTTTTTCAAGGGGAAAATTGGGAAGATGTGGTGTTTACATTTGGCACTTCAAATGCAAAGTTAACAGTAAAATTGTTATTGCAGTAAATCACAGATATCAAAACTAATGCAGAAATTATTGTTCGTGGTGCCAAGATCAGCAAAACCTAAACATATAATGTGCTGCTTTCAAACACACCACTGACATCCAACATGAATGAACCATATGTTGTCCTCTAATGCAAACAGAAGATGCCAAAATACAAAGGCAGAATTGAGACCTCCTATAAAGGGTCCAAACAGTCACTGACATAGACTCTCAAGATTCAGAATAAAATATAAACAGATGATTTGAAGAAATGTTACCCAGTACTTTGCCTCCTCTAATAGACTGAAAAGCCGGTAACACTTTATTTGAAGGGGTGACATAACACTGTCAGAAACATGACATAACACCTGGTATGAACATGAAGGAGTGTTCATGAATGTGTATGACTGTTGTCATAAAGTGTCATTTGGTAAATAATGACACATTTAATGCTAAAAGTTGCATTAAAATTGCTAACTTGGCATTATTCGGTGAACAACACTCTTAACGTAAAGTTGCACAAAAACTTGTATTAAAAGTGTCAACTTTGCACTAAACGTGTCATTGTTTACCGAGTGACACTTCATGACAACAGTCATAGCCATTCACAAAGACTCCTTCATGTTCAGAACAGGTGTTATGTCATGTTTTATTATGAGTATTATGTCAGTCTTATGCACACCCCTTCAAATAAAGTGTTACTGAAAAGTCTTCACAAGCCTTAAAAAACCCAAGGCCATCCTTAATCCAGAATCTTATTATTTGGCAACAATGATGTCGCCTTAATTTTCTGTAAAAGAAGGAGAAGCTTCCAATCTCAACAACGTCGGACGGTCCATCGTGACAACAATCAACAACACACAGCGAAAATGGTGAAGAAATAGGCAGGAAAAATCTAAGATAGAGTTCTGACTTTTTAGTTATTGGTTCCCCCCGTCACAACGTTGTGCCTCGCACATTGACTTGTTGTCTATTGAGCGTCATTTGCAGTCAGAAAACAACTTAAGGCTTTAAATAAAAATAACCTTAAAAGTCGTCCAGGGATGTGAATAATGTTGGCCTTAAACATGTGACGAAACCCAGCTAATTTTACACTTGGAGCCCCATATTTAAATCTAAATTAAAGTAGTATAAATTCAGTTTGCTTGGTGCTCCAATACACTACCAATCACATATGTAAAGTTCTACAAGGAGGATGCAACATTTACAAATATTTGAGTGGTAAATATTGACAGAAACCTATCAGACGGCATAATTGAAACAATGTACATATTATCTTCATTAAAATATGTTTGCAAATGTGAAAAGGCCTTTGTGTTAAGTAGGATTTTACAGGAACTGTGGCACCACAGATCACCTACATGTTCAGTCTCCAGTTCGTCCACCAGATGGCAGTGTCGCTCTGTCGGAGGGCAGCCTTGTGTAATGAATCTGCTGAGACCTGGCTCAAATACAGCTCATAATTGATCAGGACTGGACATCTAAAACTTCCCCGGAGCCAATATGTTAAAACAAGCAGAGATAGCAGCTAACAGCATTTCCTTGTTGACCCAATTCATGCCTTGTTTTTTTTAATGGACTCTGGAGCAGTTCTGTGGAACCTTTAATACACACCATCCAGGAGAGTTTTAGACAAACCACAGATGACTTCCCACAGGGACAGCAATTGCTAACAAATGTGTAAAATTGGTAATTTGTTTCACTGATCACCTCGCTGAAAGATCTTCAAACTCTTTGCCAACAAGCTTCTCTGCTCTAATCGGCATAATGAATTCGTCTGGCGCAGCTGGCTTAATGGAAGTAATTACTGGTAGAGAAAGCATAAAAAATGTCAAGAAAACAACCAGCGGAGAGTAATTCACCTGGATGGTTACTGAGAGGATGGGGAAGGGGAGGAAGGGCTGCACCTGTGCAGCCTGTTTCAGCTTCTATGAAGCAAAGCTGACGATGATGGGCTGTTGTTTTGTTTTCTCTCCCGTCACACTGAAAAACCTTAATATGTGACGGAAGAGAGCAGAGATTAAAGAGGAGTATTAAAGTGACACGACGTGACAAGCCCATCTAGTTTTCCTTTCCAAGTGTATTTTTGCTCTTGCATGTTTGTTGAGTCTTGCCCTCCTTTTCGCGGCCGAGTCCCTGATGTGTGTATGCATCTACATTAATGAGCAGACTGGAGGTTTTCATTAAGGACCCATTAGTACCTGCTTTTTACCTCCTGCCCCTGTCTCACCGCTCATTCGTTCTCTGATGAAACAACCATAACATGGAAGACATGCTTGTTAAGTCCTTTTGTGAGGGTTTGGCGAATAGACAGAATTGAGTCAAAATTTCTGCCTAATTATTATTATTATTATTTATTTATTTATTTATTTATTTTGCTAAACAGCTCAAGCTTATTCAAAATTGGATGTTTGTGAACATTCGGTTCAAGGTCTTGCCATAGTAGGATTTTTGCACATCCAGAAAATTACATTTTTACATTTTCTTACTAGCAAATAGCTTCTAATCAGTCTGGGAGGATAGAGAGCATCTGCAAACAGCAAGTTACAAACAAAGAAGAGGAAAAAAGATTAGGTCTGTACTCTGTCTCAGCAGGACAGAGTACAACGGGAACCAAGTCGGTTTGAAGCTGAGTTCTCGTGAACCACAAACTTCCAATATTGCCCTGTTTTTAATTACACCTGTCTTCCTATCATTTTTTACTAGTTTCCCTGTCCCTGGTTAAAATAATCATTCCCACTGCATGATGCAGCTACCACCTTGTTTTACTCTGGATTTTTTTCTCACCCGATCAGAGCACCATCTCACTTTTATTATGACCCCAAATGGCTTGTGGCAAACTTTAAACAGGATCATTTATTCCATTCTTTGAGCAATGATTTTCTTCTCACCACTCAGTTGTACAAGCCAGATTTGCTTTTGTTCCCCTGGACCATCCAAACATATATATCTTGTCTTAAACATAGCTTTTTTTCTTTTTAGTTTGTTTATTAATAATTAAAATATCCGACAACTGATCGTTATTTCCACCTATGATTCTCTCTTAGCACGTCTTTTAAAGTTACAGCAGAAATCAGTTAAGCTGAATTTCCTTGACTAAACTAGGCTTTTTTATTTTTTTTACACAGTTTGTATAAGTTAATAAAACACGAATCCTGCCGTTAACTTTCCTGCTCACTTCCTGAGTTATTTAGATGGATGCTCTGTTTTTCTGCGCTGCCAGTCTTGGTAGGTTTTTCAGTGCAATATAAGCTCCATTTTCAGACAGATCATCTAAGACTCCCCCACACTCCTCCACTGGACTTCTGAAAGGAGTTAATCAAATTCCATTTTATTTTGGGGGTAAATAGTGAAAAAGAAAAAAATATAAAGATTCCGGAAACACACACATTTCAGATTGGTTGTAAAAATAAAAAAAGAAATGGTTAAAAGTCATTTATTCTTTTATTTCCACCATTACCTTTAAGTCCCAAATGAAGTACATAGAGGTTTGTGCTTACAATGTATCAAAGAAAAATAGAGGGGGTTTAAAAACGTTTGCAAAGTACTGAATAACAAGCTGTGTTTGAGCTTGTTTATCATATTGTGGGTGAGAGGGATTCTCAATAAAACATTTATCTGGAATATGGCAGAAGCTCCACAAAAAAACCAAAAATGACATGAGTTCTCATTCAATAAAAACAGCTAATAACACGAGAACCAAATATCTGAGTTATGCAAAAACCAGCCCTTCATATGGGATAAAACCTTCCTCGAGATGTTTTCTAATCTGACTTGTGCATGCCAGATGGAACTGTTTTTCCTACCACTGACAAGCACGACTGGGCAAACTTAAAAAAAAACAAACTCTGAAGACACCGCAGAAGGGCAGCGTCGAGCCGTAAACCTGGACTGGCAGATTTTATCCCGAGAAGTGCATCTTTAGTCTTTTTTTTCTTTTTTCCAATTTGTCGCACCCTCACACAGGCGAACAGTTTGAAAAACTTAGGGTAAAGAAACATCTGTCTCAAAAAAAAAAAAAAAAAAGAAAATCACTAAAAATAACAAGTGTGCTTTGCCTTAGGGTGTGACAGCTATGAATAGATGTTTCTGTGCTTTCTCTGCATGGAATTAGATCGCAATAGCTCTACTCGTAAAGCAGATTCCAGATCAACAAGAAGCTTTTTAAAGTACTATGTAGAAATAGTCAAGCAGAAAGTGATAATTATCTGTTCATGCAGATTACTGCACTTTTTTTTTTTTTTACCCTTAGGCTGCTCTCTTCTTATAATTCTGCCTACTTACAAGCTCACTTGCTGTTTGGGAAGATGAAAAGGAAAATAGCAACCAGTCATAGCTCATGCAGATTTCTTGTTTCCACAGTTTAAAATCAAATAGAGTAAAAATATTTCCTGTCAGAGAATTCTGGCAAGAAGCGGAGACAGGAGAGGAAACAGAGTGTGCAAATCCAAATAGAAGTGCAGGAATGTCGGAGGTGGTCGACAGATCATGTTGGCATGTTAAGACAAATAGTTCTTGCAGCAGTACAATGCCCCAGTGCAGAAACCAGTACACCACAGTGAGGTGACCACACGAGCCACAGGCTGTCGTTCAACTCAGACTTTTGTCAGAAAGTAAAGCTGTTCGTCAAAAAGATTAACGCAGGCTGCCACGATTCTCCGAGGATGATTGTCTCTGAATCAGCCTGGACCTGCTTGAATGTTTTAATTCAATCGAGATTAAGAGGAATCTGGTTGGTTGGCTGCCCAAAAGCACACAGGAATACGAATCGGGGCTGAGAGACAACAGTCTGGTGCCAACACAACTTCACTGGAATTTAGAAGCAAGAATTGAGTTGAGTGAGATGGAGTTGATTTGATTTGGTTGATTTACTGCCATGGACTCAGCTTCAAAGCAGAGTGTATATGTTTTCAAGAAGGATTGAGTTTTACCCCTCCCTTGGTCTTAGAGCAATGCTCAGGAAAGGTCCGGCAGATGTCACAGTTCGACAGCGAGGAAGTTTGGAGGTTGTCCCATCAGTTCCCGAAAGCGTACACACACACAAAACCCTCATAATAGTGCATGCAGGGTCAGTGGGACTTTGCAGGACTGCACACAGTGCAAAAAAACCTGCCAGAAACTGCCTCAGTGTGTGTTTGGGATCAATGTCCTGTTATACAACCAAAGTTTTATTAATCCCAAAGATGAAGTACTCAATTCACTCACCCATGTATCTCTGTAGCCTGGAATGTTTTCCTACAAAGTTGAAAGCATAATTGTGTAAAATGTCTTAATGCGTTGAAGCATTAAAAATCTCTTTCACTGGAAACTGGGTCTCTGTCTCTTTAAGCAACTCCTCCTCTTCCTGACGCTGTCTTCAGGAAGTCATCACAGCCCTCCTCTACTAACTCTTCAGCAACGTTTTTGCCACAGTTGCACTGAGACGTAGCTCGTGTGATGAGTTGAGTTCATCATACACAAAGTGTCACCAGGTGTTTGTTAATTACTGCTGCCACTAGTCTGAAGGAGCTGAGCTCTGAAGCTTGGAAACTGCAGCTTGGGGAAAGAGCTTCGTCCTCGAAGGCGGCGCTCGGTTGCCACAGAAGACTAAAGGATTTCTACAACATACTCAAAAACACACTCCAGGTAGGTTTTTTTATGAGGGGATTATTTAACATGTTGCTGTCCCTTTAACACACGTTGACACTCTACCAACAGTCCAGCATGATGGCGGTAGCATTATGCTAAAAGTCTCCTGTGCGTGGTTCTGGTCCACCTCCAAAATTTGCTAACTTCATCTCAAATCCTCGTCTAGATTCTTACAACCGGGTGTTTCACCAGGACAACAACCCAAAACACACATCGTTGTTTGACGATGGATGAATCAGGCCGACAATATTAAACCCTGACCTCAAAGCTTCTGAAAGCTCGCAAAGTATATTTTGAGAAATGGTCGGTTCAAATAAAACAAACATTTTAAATGAACTCGTTTCTTTTCTGATAAGAACAGCTGTCGAATATCCAGACAGAACTCATGACTCCAAAATGTGTGAAGTTTCTCTGCAACCTGCTGAGGAGCCGTCATTCAGAAACTACTAGGCTACATATTTTTTCCATTTTGATGTGGTAATGGAGATGAACATAACTGCATAGAAAAATCCAGTGTCATCACCTCATTTCCTAAAATACTCCCAAAAAAGCTTTTAGTCATACAACCATGCAATCAATAATGGTTGAACGCTACATTACTTTTGAAATGCCTTTTCTGGGTATGATTAGCTGTTCCACTAGATATTTTGCTGCTTTTTTTCTTCTTTTTTTCCCCTGCATCAGAAATGGCAAAGCAGCAATTTTCAAAATGTTTCTGTTGAGATTCTGAATGGCTTGTTGTGAAACATTCGCAATCCATTATTATTTGATGATTGTCCTAGAAACAGGATGATTATGATTATTTTACTGTTATGTCTAAATCAAGATGTAGCAACAAGCTTTTGAGACATTTTTTTTTTTCTGAGAAGTTGGGCCGAGGAGATTTCACAGCAGGAAGAGAGCAGTAATCAGTTGTGACATCGTCGCTGAGTTGGAAAGATAGTAGTAATTAAATGTCGCGGGATTTAGCAGCGACTCTTTCTCAGAGCTTCAAAAGATTTGTTTTGCTGCAACACGTTAAGAAGCGTCTCCTGCTTTGAAGCGTTTGTTACTCACCACAAATGCGCTCACAACTGTTTAAGGAATGTAAATCCTGCAAAAGATATATATATAAAAAAGAAAAGAAAAGCTTTCAAGTGATTAGTTAAAGCAATCAAACCAATTAGTGATGCCAAAGTATTTTTAGCCAGATTCTCAATTACCATTGTTAGTATTATTTTTTAATAATTTCCACTGAGAAGTTCTCTGTGAAAGAAATGTGACTTTTTATTTCTTGAATTTAGAAAATTCACACTTTCAAAGAGGCTCATTATTGCAACATATTTATCTGCTAAGTTACTGACAGCAAAGCCACACAAGGTTCATTAAACACTCTGTAATAAAGATTTAGATGTTGAATTGAAGAAGCGTATCTCCTAAAATTAGGGCGGAAAAGAAAAAAACAGTTTTTTTTTCCTTTCAGTACAGAATTTTAAATAAAAGTATTCTTCAATTCAAAAACTGAAATGTTACACAGATTTGTTAGACAGAATGACGAGTTTCCAGTGTTTTGTTTCTTTAATTTTGCCGGTTATGGCTTACCCGTCCACTGAAGCCAGTACGGCTGCTTTTGACCGTCTGAAAGTCCTGCTGAAGCTAAAATCAATCTGTAGCACAGGTAAGATGCTTCTGATATAGTCTCTGCTTAAGAAATTGCTTGACAAAATAAAGAAAAAAACAACAAAGTGACGTTCTATGTCCTAGATGTATATGTGTGAAATAGTTCTTGAAGCACTGAGACTGCAGCTGAAAAATCCTGCTGTGTGTGCTTACCATTATTTCTTGCGTAACTTTTTCAGTTTCAGGTTTTTTTTCTTCCACTCAACTTTCCAAGCAACCTAGCTTAACAAGGACCGACTGTGGCTCACCATCTTTGTGAAGGGCATCAATGACAACTGCAAAGTCAACAGTTGTCCAGATGAGGTCATGTAACACAACATTTTATACTGAAAAAAATTATAATTTTACGTCTAATGTAACATGACTTCTGAGAAAATACACTTTTACTTAGCAATTTGTCATTTCATCCAATTTACGTTTGGGAATCATGATCGGCTTCCCCGTGAAATAAACTGATATAACATTTCGCTTTTAAATTTTGAAAAAATTCTATATTACCCTTCAAATTATTAATCTTGATTACTGAGACGCTCTTCATGCGGAGGGACTGATTGAGTAATAGTGACATTGTCATAAGACGGCTGTGAGCGTACGTCTTAGTTAGGTCTGCAGAAAACACGCTGCAGACCTAACTAAGAAGCCTCGCTGCACCGCAGACATGACAGGGACTGACGATCGTGATCAATCACATATAAACGCAACGCTATCTGCCAAATTCCTCGCAGCCGGAGACCCCTTGTTCTTGCTGAGGAGTAACACACTGAGTCGAAGCAGCATAAGTCGCTCCAGGAAATAATCGCTTTAAGCCCGAGATGAAAGCTGTTGTTGCAGCAAACAACTTGACCTTCCCGACCTCCAGCGCTCACCACGGGAAGGACTTTAAAGGGACAGGGAAAATGTGTTTGTGTGTGTTTCTGCGTGTACTTGTAAAAAGGGGGAAATCGAGTAAACAAGCCGACAAACCCTTCCTGATATGAGACACCTGCGCATCTGAAACACATCCTTTCAGTTTAGCTTTTGGATCCCCCTCCTACATGTAAGACGAGCAGCAGCAGCTGCTGCTGCGGCGCCGCCGCTTCCTGTCACGTTCTAAAGCAGGTGTGAGGGGACGTACACGCCGAGAGGAGGCCGCGCATTCGTTTACCACCTGTAGGCCCCTAAAGACGGAGATTTAGGATGAGTGGTTCCTTTTAGCAAGGAAAAGAGAAAAACCAAAAAAAACCTAACCTAAAATCTATTACTTTAAAAAAATTGTTACAGACCGGAATAAGTGTTGCATGAAAAGAAAGACCGATATTTATGTGTTCACATACAGCTAGTTTATTTTCAAAGTTTGGGTGCTGATGGCACACACTGTGGCTGCCTTTTAAGGTGGGCTGAAAAAAAAAACACTCGTGTGTTTCCCAGTGGAAACACACGAGTTTGGAGGCTGCTCATTGAGGCAGCAGATCAGAAGAAATTTTGTTTACATTAACTGGGAACACACTTCACTAATCACATGTCTGAAGCAGACTTTTCATCCTGCCAAAATCCTCGATCGAAGATAAAGAACTGTAAGCTTTTCCTAAATTGCCGGCCTTCCACTCGACGTTTGATGAAGGATCTTTTATTCTGAGGCTTTTTGAACAGTATCAAGCACAAGATGACCAATTTTAAACAGGAAAGAAATGAAAATAATCCGCATTTGTGGGTTGTTTAGTGGATCAAAGAGAATCAGGTGAAACATTAACGTTTAACGGAATATTTCTTTCCAACTGCGTCTTATTTTCACCGAATTTTCTTGCCTGGTGCTGCCACCACAGGACGGGAGGGGCGTGGATTACTTTCCACAGTCATGTGTCTCCCTCGGTAACAAGGGCATCACAGGACAATCATTTTTATCAATCAAGTAAGGGATACCAGATGGTGTTTGGTCTTTAATGTTTTGCCTCTCAGTCAAAATGTTTGTGTATGGTTTCATCTGACCATTCCACCTTTATTCACATGTTGACCTACAGCAAAGCACAAGTAAGACATCTAATGTGTTATTTTTCTTTTCCAACAATGCCTATTTTTGCGCTACTATTCCATAAAGACTTCAGTTTTTGTTTTTTTGGGGGTTTTTTTGGCTCTATGACTTATAGATGTCATGCCTCCCACTTGTGCCTCGTGACTGTTTTTTTTTTTTCTGATTAATTCTCTCCTTCCCCAGCCTCTCAGTCTAGGTGGATGGCCTTGTCTTGGTAGGTTTTGCGGTTGTTTTGTGTTCGTTCTATTTTTGGATGACGGATGGATTGAGCAGTTCTCTGTGAGATGTTCAAAGCTCGGTGTCTTATTTTATAACCTCGTCCTGCTTTGAACTTGTCCACCACTTTATCCCTGAGCTGTCTCCTGTGTACCTTGACTTTTTTTTTAATTATTATTATTGTTTCTGTCTGCTCACTAGAGTCACGTAAGAAATGTCCGAGACTTGCGCATACCAGCCGGTTTTACACCGGGATTACATCTCACACATGTGGAATCTATTTGCTACTTTTACGTAAGGGTATCAAAGTAGAGAGGGTTGACCACATACTTTTCGTCAACAGGTCGGGTTTGTGACTTAAGATGATTAAGACTCATTGATATGCGTGGGTTTTGTAGAACCACTTGACTAAAGGCAAATAACTGTGGATTATAGCAAGGCCAAATCTGGAAGTTTTAAGAACTCTTGTGAAGTAGAGTTTAAATTGTTTAATCTACTTTAATATTTTACATCAACTAAAGTGTTTTTCTTCTTCTCTTATACACCCAGACAATTAACAATGCACTCAATATAACTCAAGGTGAGAACAGCAGACATTTGATCAACCATTATTGAAAAATTCACACTTTTGTAATTAAACTTCTTTAATAATATTCATGGTGCATCCACCTTCATGCTGTCACACCTTTTTTTCCAGTGCACTTTTTATGTTTTACACAGTCTTAGTGTTTTAAGAAGTGTGAGATCTGGCATGCATATTGAATAGAACGTCAACATTTGTGGATTACTTTCCACAGTCATGTGTCTCCCTCGGTAACAAGGACATTACAGTGTTTTCTTCCAGGACAACCATTTTTGTCAATCAAGTAAGGCATACCAGATGCTGTCTAATAAGATATATTAAATATTTTTTCCTCACTTCCTGGTATTTAGTTTTAGGCCAATCAGAATGAACAATTTTTAAAATATATTTTCGAAGTAGCTGTACTAATTGCTGTACTGAAGTATCTAACGTTAAAGCATCAACAAAAAATGTGTAAAAACTGTAATTAGTTTACGAGATTCTATTTTCTTATTGATTGTGCCTCAATCAGTGTATTATGGTAATTATTGACAAAGCATTATTTTAGATTTTTTTATGAGCCTATTTAACAATTTCATCCTCAAAGCAAAGTTGCTGTTTGATATATATATATATATATATATATATATATATATATATATATATATATATATATATATATTGGTGATGTTTCATCTTGAAACTCTTTTTCTTATTAATTGTGAGTGTGTCTATGTGTGCACACCATCTATTATTAGAATATGAATGCAAGTTTTTTTTTGACCAGCAAAATCTAATCTGAGTTCATCGGATTACAAGATATTGAAAAGGAGACATCAAATCTTTTTTTAAGCCAGATTCCTGCAGACAGTCGCTGTGAGAACTCAGGTAGGAGAGAGAGAAATAAGAGCAAAGTGGGAACATATAGGACAATATGATTGCTCATGTAAAATTGAGCTTGATAATTGGGGGTTTTATATACAGTATAAGAAGGATTCTTTTATATTCTGTTCTGGATTTATTGGGGAGCTACATAAGAGAAGCTGAAATAGAACAAAGTTCTCTGTTTTTATTCTTCTTCGAACTCTTGCTGCAGCGTTCTGGCTAAACTGCAGGCTTTTTGTTGTTTCCTTACAAGAAGCATTTCCTTAGTGTAATAAATTACAAGGTTAGATGTACCAATCCAACCCTCCAAAGAACAAGCAAAAAGTAATAGTATCCCTCTAATCTTTGCACTTTATCTATTTAATAGGGGTTTAATGTAATAGACCAACACAGGGTAGCTCTGTTTATGGCTGTAGTCTTGCTCAAGTTTTTCTTTTTTTTTTTGCAGGAAGTTGTTTGTAAGAGGTTTTCTTACAGGATTTCCTATATTTAAGTTTCACTGTGGGAGACGATATTTCCAGCTTGATGGGCAGCGTTAGTCTTATTTATTTATTCGTTTTACTGCGTAGCAATGACCGTGGGCCAAATAGGTCATGTTTATTTTCCACTGACCAAAGTTAGCAAATCCAGCATGTTTTTCAGCTTGGAACTAAAACCCTCTGAGTTTTGGGTGTGCTTTAGTTTCCGGACACAAATTAAACCTTCTGAGGCTATTAGAAAGCGGGCAGCAGTAGGATGGGTAGAGTTTGGTGCACTGGATTTCTGGAAGCTCACCGTCAGACTGATTGTGCTCCTAATGCATACTTTCAATATGTGTGCGCTCTAATTTTACGTCGAACGTCGATAAATTATTCAAGTAAGCAGTAAAAGCAGTAATATTTGCACCATTAGTTTTATTAGCACCACCATGTTTTCCTGTATTCACTCATAGCATTATTTTCCCTGTTCCGTTCTTCCCGGATAACTAAAGCATATAGAAAAACGCAGACAATACACATGTGGATTTATTGGGTAAGTTGTTTTTTTTTTTAATAGATGTTTTCCCCTGAACATCTATTTTTCCACCTTCTGTCTTCCCCTTCTTGTTCTCCCATGGTACACAAGAGCCTAAAAGTCCCTCTGTGTGAGTAATAGCATCGCGTCTATTAATATGTGTACTATCTGAGTCCTTTGCTTTGTACTTTGAAGCGATTGTGTGTTTGTCTCTTTGCGGACACCGACTCAAGCCGGAGAAGCCCACCTGACAGTTCCTAGAAGGAACTGCTGACAGGCTTCCCCTTCTTGGTGGCCTTGATCCAAACCCACGAAACTCATCTCAACCACCTCTGACAACAACCATCCATCAGCCAAATGTCTCGCAAGACAGAGATTTAAGTTCCCGAGTTTGTGTCAGACTTGCGTCTCCGGAGTGATTCACAGACATATGCAGAGCAAATGCGGAACTGCTTGTTAGTCACGGTTTTTCCTTCCAGTTCGCTGGGACACTTGTTTTGACCGCAAAGCTGTCATTTGAAACTTAGTGTTAATGAGTCACTTTTATTGAAAAGGGGGAGCAGTGCCTTTCAAAAGTAGACAAAAGTGTTTGTTTTTGGTGCCCAATTGCCGTCTGTGCCGTATTTATGGTGGTAATTGATGCAGTTTTTGTAATCTCGTAGACATGACTCACACTTGTTGGTCTAAGTGAAAATAGTTAAAGACTCCTTAAGTGTTGCTGAAACGCCAATGCCAAAGAGTTGCCCCACTTTAATGCATTTATAAAGACAAAGAGTGTTGTTTTATTACAAACAGAGATGGTGCTGTATGCATATTTCCCCCTCTCCTTGCCCCTTTCCTGTCAGCCTACTTTCATATAAGGGACATTAGAGCCCACAAAAGACCCCCTGGAGGGGAAGAAAAAAAACAAAAAAACTCACATTTTACCGACACATTATATCACCAGTGAAATGCCACTCGCGGACACTGCCATATTTTTGCTTAAAAATGCTTAAACTCCAATTTTGTTTTCTGGAAATAATGTTAAAAAAAGGTACTAGCATATTTGTGGGGGGGAAAGACGAGAGTTGGCTCTTTATCCATGAAATACCACTTTGCATGAGTGAGCCGTTTTGCATGTAATAATTGTTCTGGTTTTTGTTTTGCCAGTGTGTTGATAGGACACAGAAGACGTCTGAACAGATCTCTGTAGCTCCTCCAGAGTTACTCTGATATTCTTGGATGTTTTTTCTAAATAATGGCCTTTTGCAGTTGTGCCACACTTTTTCTAGTTTCACATGAGGGATTGAGCAGCTTGAGATATTAGGTATTCATAAGCCAGCCCTGCTTTAAACTTCTCCACAACTTTATCTCTAACCTACTCGCTAGGTTCCCTTGGATTTTGTGATGCTGTTTGATCGCTAATGTTCAACAACACACTTTCAATACATCAGAGAATAGCTGGGTTTGCAACGAGATTGCAGCCTCTATTTCCCAACTAGGTGACTTCGAAGGCAGGAATTTTTAGAGGCACTTTATTTAGAGGCATCGGAATAAAGGAGGTGTAAATTTATGTAAATATAGACACTCTTTCTGGATTTTAGTCCTAAGAAAACCCCATAAAATATGTATAATTTTTCATGTGATTCCGCAAGCCTGTGCCTCTTTTTTCTTTTTGACAATCTCAACAAAATACACCGAAGCTTCACAAGTCGAATCACTAAAAATGACAAGGAGCAAAATGACTCAAGAGGCACGACCGCTTTCACGAAGCACTCCACAGAAACAACACGCTCGGTAATGTCTGCGTTTCGCACAAGTTCCTGTTTCTGCAGCAATAGGCTGTTTAATACCAGCGTCTCCCCAAGCACAGCGCAATTAAAATCCAACACTCTCCAGGAGTCCATAACATGCTGGGTTTACTGACAGCAAGCAGAACTCAAATGGCCAACAGAGAAAATGAGGGGTAGAGGGGCTTTTTTATGTTTAAAGCAAAGGAACACAAAGATGGAACACATAATGGCAGAGGCTGCATGTCAAACAAATCTTTTAGATGCACGAACGACGACGCTGGATCTAAAAACGTCAGTCACTTCAGCCTCGTGGATATTCACTCGGAAGAGAAACTCCTCGGTGGGGGTTTGACGTAGTTTGGGATCAAAGACACTAGAACATGAAGTGAACGATATGTACGCAGTGGTACGCACGCTGTCATGTCGTTCATACAACAGTAAGTGTTACATTTACAGTGGTGTCGCAAAGTTTTCAGACTGATAAAATAAAAAACTGTCAGTTGCTGCGTGGCGGTAAAATCCAGTGAATCAAGGCCACAATCTTGGTCAGAACAGACTAAAATTGCATATTTTGTTTTTGGCCTACGCTCAAAAGTGTGGCGTAAAACTAATGGTGCATGATAACCCTGAACGCAACATCGCCTCTGTGAAACATGGCGGTGTCGGAATGCTTACTTCATAGGGAGTGGTGCTTGAAATCGTTCTTCTTTTGTCAGCCGCGGGTTACCTCAGAGGCAACACATCGTGTAATCATCGTCCTGTATCAATCGTGGTTTTACGTAAGGACACTTTTTGACGGTAATATTGCACCCAAATCAAAAATAGATTAAGCCCTCAAGAACTTGAAAGAGGTCAGGTGGATCCGGTCAAAGGAAAGGGCCCACACAAAAACAAAAGTCCAGCAAGTGCAAGAACTGACTCCTAAAAGGTCATGCTGAACGCAGTGCAAATATTTCACTGCTGTGGCATCATAAAGGAAAGTAATGAATAGTTGGAATACAGACTAAAATTATTGATGTTCCGATAAATATTAATCAAGGGCACCACTAAACAGATGGTGGTGGTGGGGAGTTAAATCTGATTTAAAAGGAACTCAGTGTTTTTTTATGATTTTCTGGGAGTTTGTTCCAGATCAGAGGAGCATAAAAACTGAACTCTGCTTTCTGCGTGTTTGGTTCTGATTCTGGGGATGCAGAAAAGTCTGAAAGGTTTATTCAACAGCCGATCTTTAATGCAGTTTGGTTGCTAAGCCATTCAGCGGTTTATAAACTAGCAAAAGTATTTTAAAGTCTATTCCCTGAGAAGACTTTAGAATAAGAGTGATGTGCTCTGCCTTCTTCGCTTCAGTGAGGACAACACTGAAACTTTTGGACTCTGAGCTGATGTGGTCAGCAAATTTCCCTTAAGAATAGAACGAAATAGAACAGAAACAGCCTTTAGTGTCCTGCAAGGGGGGAATTCAGGTGTAAGAGCAGCAACAGATATAGAAGGTCACACAAAAAGTAGCACAAAACTGTCAGGCAATACTGTGCGTGTTTTCAAAAATGTGCATAATGTGCACGAGTACTGCACATTGAAAAAGAAGATTCTGCTAAAGGATTGGGTTGCCACCAGCGCAGAGCTTAGTGGAGAAAAGCGGCTAAGATGTTTGGACGCTTGCCAGGTTTCCTCTAAGAAAAGAAGAAAACAAAAAATCAAGGGCAGACTGACATTTAGCAGGTTATTTTCTCACAGGAAGCTTTATTAGATGAATGGAAAAGGCTGTATTCGCTTACAATGGCGTACAAATCCACATTTTGTGTGTGTGTGTGTCTGTGTTTAAGTGACTTCATAAGACCTATAGCCGTTTTCTCAGCTGGACAAAATAAAACTCCCGTCGCTCCGACTCTGCGCTTTATTTGTGAGTTGGAACGGGGTTCGGTCCAGGCTCAGATTACTCTTCAGTTGTTGTGAGTATTGATCGGCTTCAGCCGCGACTTGTAGCGGCAGAAACACAACGCCTGCGCGCACAAGTTTACTTTCGCGGAAACGAAAGAACCTGAAAGATGACTTAAAGTCTCGTTTGCGTTTGAAGTATCTCACATGAAGGGCCTGAAAACCTGGAAGATGCAGATAGAAAGAGACTTGACTGATCCGTTTTTACCACTTGGTGCCGAAGCTGACAACACACTATCAACCCTGCTGTGTGTATCTGGCTTTAGCTGTCGCACCAAATGTAATGAGGAATTTTTCTCACTGTCATTCCTATCAGAAAGTATTATCCCACCACAGCCTGTAGGACAGTTTAATCCCTTCACTTCCTGTAGTAGCGATATTATTTGCTTATTTTTGAACAGCAATTTAAATGTGTTGGACCAGATCCTGAAAAATAGCACATCTCGCTTCAGGCCTGCATGAAATGCATGTTCTTTGTGCCATTACTTGAAATGATATTTTTTAAAAAGAACAAATAAATTAAACAACACACTCTGAGAATAAAGAAACCACCTCTAAGGATACATGCATTTTAAAAAATATATATCTGTATTGTTTTTTATCTTAGCAACTATGCCTCTGATTATTTACCACTAATACAAAAACATACATTCTTTATTAATATGTAGGTCGCATATTAACCACTCCATCAAATACTCCATTGTGCTTTGTGTGTGAGTGTTTGTGTTTAGCCCAAAAGTTACTACAACAGCAGAAATACAATATTATTGTTTCATTGCTCGATGATGGCTTTGACTTTTTACGGTGTGTGTGCTGGAAATCTGCAAATAAAAGAGACGACTGTCTCTGTGTGAATTATTTTTTTGGCAACCAACCTGTTGTTTTATAGAAACCTCTTAAAACCACACAAAACTGTTTTGTTTTCCTCGATTTGTATTCATATTTGGGCTGAAGGTTTCACCCCTTCACATTCGTGTTTCGTGATCTGGTTTCAAAATGCAATTTTAAAACATGCTTGGCCACAAAGTAGCAAAGTAACTTTCTTTTCCCCCCCAAAAAAGTTTTATTTTATTTTATTTTATGGATTTTGCAACCTTGAAATTGTGGACTTTATACAAGGGCTGCAAAAATAAACCACCCTTGCAATTTAGAAGGCTCTAAAGTAGAAGGCTATGTTCAGCAAGGCGTCATCCGTGTACTGAAAAATTCACCTTAAGAAAAGAAGAAGAAAAAAAAAAAAAAGAAAGAAAGCTGAAATTTTCATCCTCTTCAAAATGCTGACTATGTCTCCACCAAAAACCTTTGAACCTTAAGGTCATGTAGATTGAAGGGCTTCATAGAAGTGAATAACACTCCCTAATGTGAAAAAATAAGCAGGCTATAAAATGTTAAACCACCACTCATCCAGTGTGACATGAGCCTATTTCACAAAACTGTTCTGTCATCAAGCCAGAAGGATAAACTCCTCTGTTTACTCATAAAATACAAACAGAGCCAGCAAGGCGGAGCAAACTCTTATAAATGAACAAATCGCTGAACCAAAAGAGGCAAAAAGTGGAGCTGGGCTGCTTTAATGCATAGAATATTGTTACACTGAGAGGTGTGGCGTGGAAGGAACAAAAAAAAAAATAAAAAAATCAGCAAACTTGGCTGTTCAATATTCAAAGCTGGTTTATTAGGCCTCCAGCATCACAGCACAGTTCAAAATGGCAGCTTTCCCATCAGTCAGTCTGTCTGTCTGTCTGCTACATCCAGCAGTCCACCTGTATACTGGTTATCCCCACCTCCTCAATTTACCTCCAGCCAATCAAACTCCAGCTATCAGCGCTCCCTCCATAATACAGCTGGGTTTGAGGCGGGTCTCCTTGGCAGGGTTCCAAGATGGCCGCTGCAACGACACACCCACAAGGTAACAAACATTTCACATTACACATCTAGCATTCAAACATTACAGAAAACCTTATTGCTTCTTGGACATCTCCCATTCTTAAGCCGGAGCACATCTGCTGTAGGTGATTCACAGCATTAAAAATACATCTCTGCAGTACTTGGTTCAGCAACACACAGCGTAGGTGTTTGGCTGTTGACCACTGCTATCTTCTAAAGCAGACGTTGTATTCTTCTTAGCGTAGATAGTCCAGTGTTGTAGCAGCGGTGAGAATGAAATGACACCACGCAGTGCTGCGGTGTGGTTTTTTTGTTTTTTGGCCCTTGACACAGAACTCCAGCTGCCCTCCAGTCTCATCACTTCACCAAACTTTGGAAGCACAAAGCAGCCTTCGCAGTCAGAGCTGTGAAAAAGTGTTTGCTTCACTAAACATTTCTCTTATTCTTGCTTCTATTTTTATTTTTATTTTTTTTAATGAACGGATCCCTCAATGGGATGGGGGAATTTTTTTTCTTTTGCGTTTCCTCGCAAAAGGTTTTGCGTTCTCTGGCAATTACTGTACTGATCAGTTAATGCGGCACAATTGAATACTGTTAGCCTTTCGCTGTACTTTCTGCTTTAATACAAGGTTATGTAAGGTTTTTTCATGAATGTTAATGTCTCCTAGTGAAATATCTGAAGTTTTATATCTCTTTCTTTAGTTAATGCAACACAAACCTATGATGTAAACACAAGCATAAGTAGGAAAGAAATAAAAATACATCCAAACTATTTGGACTATTTGAGTTGTTATTGCAGGTAATCAGTCATCTGACAGGTTGGATTGTGTCTGAATGGTTTAAAGGGCCAGTTCCATCTCAACCTTAACCAACACAAACATGCAGTGATTTTCAATCAGCTTTTTTGCACCGAAGACTTAATAATAATAAACACGTTTTCACTGAGGCTCAGTAAGAGCCATATGAATGAAATAAGTAATTATTGATATGACAGGAGCATGCGGCTTTGACGCCTGGGTGGTGGGCGTGTCGATGGGGGCGTGACGTCATCAAGTATGAATTGAAGGTTACTGGTCTGCTGGCTTTGTGTGTGTGAGGAATCGGGCGAGCGGGCTGGTCAGTCCTCGCAAAGTTTGGAGCATGATAATCAAAGTGGAATAAATCGATAATTGTGACAGAACAAAGAAATGATTTGGAGTTGATTGATACACGGACAGATGAGATTCCCAGAGTTAACCCTCTACCACCACTAGTTTGCCATGGTTCATAATAATAAAACATGTTTATTATTATTAACTCTGCAAAAAAATAAAACAAAAATGACTGAAAATCGATTTAGTCACTGCATGTTTGTGTCTGTGTAAGATTGCGCTGGAACTGCACATGGAAACGGCCCTTTAAACCATTCAGACAACAAGCACAACAGAGACACAGTCAAAACTGTCAGATGATTTATTACCCTGCGATAATAACTCAGAAATAGTCCAAATAGTTTGGATGCATTTTCATTTCTCTCCTGCTTAGTGAACGTTTCTGTTTATGTCATAGGTTTGTGGTGCAATTCTATACTAAAGAAAAATATATAAAACTACAGATATTCCATGACGAGATATTAATATACATGGAAAAACTTTACATAACCTCATATTAAGGCAGAAAGTGTCCCCTCGAGGGCTCCGTAGATTTGCGTTTCCCCATTCGATACTGTTCACTTTGTCTCTGGGGAAACACCCACATTATATGTGTGCATGCCTAATGAGAGTTCAGTTGCGAAAAAGTGGAACAACTTTGCAGAAACATGTTTTTTGAGCTTTCCCGGCGTCCGTAGGTTTCTAAATGAGAGCTCAAGCTGTGCCGTTGTCAGAGAAAACATTCTCTGCTTTCGTGTTTATGTACGGCACAAACGCAGCGAAACTCTTCCATTTATACCAGAAGTTGCTGTCGTGTAAACACGGCCTGCGTTGAGCCAAAATGTAGTCAATAGTACGAGGAGAATCACCAGCATGTTGACGATCATGGACTCAATCCACACGTCCAGGCTGCAGCTTTTCCAGTTAAACAAACTCTCCATTAGCTTCTCATTCCACTTTAAGATTGTGGTTTTGATTTAGCGCAGGGACAAGCAACAACTTACTGTACATAAAAATGGACTTTGGGATACTTATGTAACCAGCAGGTCATCAAGGTCCTGCAATGAGAGCCTGATGGATTCAGGACCGAAGCCTGAAGGAGACGGAGAAAAATCACATCTGTTGACTTGGTGATCCCTTTCAGTTTTCCTTGATTTTTTTTTTTGTTACTTTTTACACTTTGAACCTTAATTTACTTAGTTGCTAATAAACAAAAACTAAGTTCCATGTCATTTTTTTTTAGACATATAATAATTTATGTTCTGCCTCTGTTGCATGACTTACAGTGAGACTTGGCTAAATTGCACATAACAAAGAGCGATCATAAATCATCTTCTACCGCGTCTACATCCCTCTTGCGGCTGATGTACTCTGATTGTTTTTTTTATAAGACCTAAACAGCAATATAAAAAATGTTCACTGCTTCACGTATTCACCTATATAAGCAATCTAAGCTCAATACGCATTCATGAGAGACGATCATTCACTGATCATGCCGTCTCATCCAAACTCTATCGCTCCAAAGGGAATTGGGTCGTTTATTCTCCACAGTGGCATACCTAGCGTTCTTCTCACTTTGATGCCGACTTTTGCTGTTAAACCAAAAAAATGAAAAAAATAAAATAAAAAATAACCTCCTTGTGTGTTTGCAGAGTTCGCTGTTTGCACGAACGCGACCCTGTTGGGAACTTTGTTCACCAGCCGGGCGCAAAAGGTCACATTCAAAGAAATAAAATATGATGGTGGAGTGAATTAAAATGTTCTTTCTAGAGCAATTTTATTTTGCACTTTATAAATGTATGCAAAACATGCCAAAAGGCAACTGATGGTTTCAAGCAGCTCTGATCTTTGAGAGTCAGATCCTACTGCAGCGTAATCGTAGGCACACAGTGGACTTTGTGAGCTGGATCTGCGTTAAATATTTACTCTAAGCATAAATTCAGTCATTTCCTTTAGAGGAGTTTAAGGCACATTCACATAGTTAAAGCACACATTCTTAAAACAGAAATTCTTTGCTCATTAATTTCTAAAAAATAATTAGACAAATAGCTTTTTTATATCAAAGAAAGGCCTGGTTTTAAAAAATCAAAGCAGCTGAGCTCTACGCGCTTTGCAACATCCGGATGTTTGCAGCTGCCATCGTTTATTATCCATTGTTTCAAATATAAGGGCACAGTGACAACTGTACTCTAGGGCTGTTGCACAAAACAACCTTTAATAAGCCCACAATGCAATCCTGTCAAGTGCTGGCAGTCTGTGCAAGAGGAATCGACTGTGTTTAGTGAGAAACACTTAATTGGGTTGACTGACATTGAAACACAACTGTCTTTAACACACCAAAGGACTTATGATGTCACCACTTAAGCATCCATCCATCCATCCATCCATCCAAAAACCTAAAGATCCCTCCATCCAGCCACATACTTTGCTGGATTCTGTAAGATCCCATGGTGTTTACAAGCCAGAAGGAACATAAAACATCTTCTGCTTTACTCGCTCATCACTCAACAACAAGATGCCAAGTTTTTCTTTATTTTATTAATTTTTTTTTATTTTTGCAATTTCTAGCCAATAGTGTCTGGACTTCCCTCTGTGTTGGAGATACGGCTAACTCATCAATCTGGCCTACAAAAAAAACAACCGATTTTTCGATTAATTTTTGTAACTTTGGACTTTTGATCACCTCTAGTTAAACAAAGTAATTAAACTGAAGCCATAGCTAGCTGATCAAACCTGAACTCAATTATTCTGAACAGAGGTTGTTTGAGATTTAAAAAGCATCTGTTCTTATCATTTCATTATTTACTGACATCAAGAGAATCTCAATGTGATGCGAGCCTAATGGCTACATACCGGCTGAACGTGAGTGGACACTCACTGTTTCAAGGGGAGCTTTGGGGCATATTTGTGCAAGAGAAACAAACAAAATAATAATTCGAATAACTTCAGATTCTTACTTTTCTTTTAAAGATAGTTAAACATCTCTCTTCCCTTCTCATTCTCGTCGAACCAATTTTGTGCATTTGCACATCAGAGACAACGCAGAGAGGCTCGCCCAGGGCAAGGACTGCCAGTCTATATGGTACCGTGTTGCTTAAGGTCTATTTAGAGCTCTGTGTGAAAGTAGTTGAGAGGGGAGCACGTCTTTTCATCCCACCGCCGAGCTGAACCTGCGCCCTGAAACCACCGCCGCGGAGCCGCTCCACAGGGTCGCTCTTTGACATCTTTGGCACCAACACAGCGAGGTTCTGCAGAGGGAACTTGGGGAACCTGCACACTTCTTCCTCTAAGCTTGTCTGTCACGGGCTTTGTGAATATGGGACCCCTCTTCCTCTCCACCCGTGTGTGTGTGGATCTCACACTTGAGCGGTTGCGCCGCGCCGCGCCACGCTGCTGATGGATCATTCTCCTTCAGCGATCCTCTCTGGGTAGATAGATGCACGGTGCGGCTTTGGTACTTGTGGGAAGGGGATGCGTGCGCGGGAGCGTGTTCGCGTCCGTCTGAATATGCACTTCTAGAACAAAGAGCTGAAGGTAGAAGAAGGAGAAGGAGAAGAAGAAGAAGAAGAGGGAGCCGGGAACGGGCTCGTGTCTGGCTCAAATCAAGGGTTTTAAGCAGAGGGCTCATCAGTGGCGGACGGTTCAGCATTTTTTGCTCTCCCTTTGAGGATTTGATGGATATCTGATCAGTGGATGTGATGCCCATATATATCATCGACCGAAAATTTCCTGACATATCTGGTAAGTCGCCGCACGCGCCCCGAGCCGGACTCGCGACGCGGCGCCATCTGCGTTGATTGGTGTGTTGGTGCGAGCGCGAGTGCGTGCGCATAAATGCAATTTTTATTTATTTATTTCTTTCTTTCGGGCGTGAGTGCTGTAACCGGATGGGTGACACGGGGCAGCGTGCACCAGTTGATCATGACACTCCCCCCTCCACCCCCTCGGAGTTCGCAACGTGCAACAGGAGATGAGACGCTGGCACGCATTTGGTGCGCGCGCTGGATATTTTTATCACTGGAGTTTTGACAGTTTAGTAAATTGGCTCCAGTTGGAAAGCGGTGGTCCAGCTGGGCATCCGCTCCGATTACTTTATTTGCACCAGTAGGTGCAATATCCCTTTAAAAGTTATTTTTACTCGCATTCAGGAAAGCAATTTAGGAGGTGTACTTCTTATCTAGATCACATCACCTCTGGGCATCATGTCTCTTCTCTCAGAAGTGATTTTTTTTTTTTTTTTTGGAGCCAAAGGCCCTGAGCTGAGAACTCCTTTCTTTCTTTTCTTTCTTTTTTTTTTATGTTTATACCTTCATGCAAAGTAGGCCACGTTTCTACCGATACTCATCTAGGTGCACATGCAGTTTGCAGAAAAAGAGACTTCGCCCTGCTGATTTGCAGACACGTTTGGTGTTATGTCTCGCTGAATGATGGGTTTAATTTCAAAGTGGTTTGTGAGATCTACGGCTGTTAATGTTTTAGATGGATCGCGTCGGAGAGACCGTATAGATGGAGAGCGTGGAGAACAAGAGTTTTAAGTCTTTTGCCTTTTTGGAAGCCATCATCCAACACCAAACCTCATTTGAAAGAGCTACAGTTAAAAAACAAAAAGGTGCAGACTTTCCCTGGACACTGTAAGTTCTAAGTTTAAAGGCATAGATACTCCTTTCTCTGTCTAGTGGAGTAAAACTCCTTAAAGACATCATTGATATGCACTTATATGATGGTAAAACTCAAAGTAGGAATTAGAACAAACTTAGAATCCAGAGAAACTCCTATTAGCTTATCTAGAGAACTCAGTACCTTAGATCAACATTATCAGAACAAGAATCCAGAGAAACTCCTACTAGTTTATAAATCACAGACTACTTATTCCTAAACATCGGGTTTTACTTTTTTGTTTTCTCCTTTTGCTCTTTCCTTTGGTTTGTTGTGTTGTTTTTCCTTCTAATTCACGTAAAGCGCTTTGAATTGCCATGTTGCTGAAAATGTGCTGTATAAATACTTTAAAAGGTTCCACAACAGAAGCTTTACTTTGAGTGGGACATTTTCTGATCCTTAAAGAAGAATCAAGTATTAACATGATACAATAAGTTGACAATAAGCAGTTTTTAGGCTTAGTTTTGATACGCCCCTTAACTGGAGGTTGGCACGCTTACTTTTCAAAAACTTTGCATTGTTAATAAAGACCAAAAATCCACAGTCTTAATACACATGTGGAAGCTTACAGGTCAATTCAGCTTATTTATATTTATTTACAGTACAAATATGTCAAGGCGCTTCACAAAAAAAAGTCAACTCAATCCAATCATCCACTGATCCAAAGTCAATTGCATACATCCCAGTTAAATCCTACCCAACAACAATGCTCTCAAGTTCTGATTATTATTCGAATGGGTAAAAGATTTTCCATTGAAGGAAATCAGATGCCATAGCAGTAGAAAGAACTGACTCGAGATGGAAAAAAATTATAGGCAACTGCTAAGCGATCAAGAGGTCAGTTCCAGGTGACCCAGCAATTTTCGTGAGCCCAGCGCCAGACGGGAGGCTCACCACAGACTCCAGCATGGCTTCATGGATTCATCCAGTCGTCTCATTTGGTCCCAGAGAAATACGGATTTGACGGACGGACGATGTCTACAGTGTATATCGGTACCAGAATGACTGTGAGAAGGTGCTGGTTATAATCCCACTTTGCTACCTCCTACATGTGCAGTTTGGGTCACTTCTTTATAAAAAATAAAAATAAAAAGTTGCTTTTTGTCTCAGGTCATTTCATTCTGACCGTTCACCAATTCATACCTGCCTTACCTATCTTTATGAGTGTTGATTTGAAGTAATCTTCTATATTGTGTGCTTGGCCTACTCTAAGGAAATTTGGTTCAGTAGAAATGATCCAATCAGCAAGAGGTCACCTGTAGAGTTAGTTTCATCAAGGCGTCACAATCAGTCATATAAAACTCAAATGGTCCGAAAAAAAGAAACTGACATGCTGTGATTTAAGTACCTCTCTACAAGATGGTTGATTAACAGGTACACAATGGAAGAAATGAACAAAATCATAATTTCTTCCCTCCTTCAGAAAATCCTGAAGGAGAATGTCTGAACATTGGTTTAAAGGCCTTAAGTTTAAAGCACTTGAATTATGCAGCAGAATAATGATCGGAAAATCACTAGCAAATCCGCCGCTTTAAAGGAAATAAAGGGTTTGAACTGTAGTCAAAATCTGGACTTGGATCCATTTCAAATGCTGCAGCATCACATTAAGCCAAAACCATCCAGTGTGGCTGAATTCTGCCTAAGAAACCTTTAAGAGTACAAATACTACTTTACACCACTGCACACAGAGCGAAGAAGTCGTAAAGGTATATTTCATCCAATGACAATTGACAATGAGGTCACCAAGTGAAATTAAAAAAACTGACTGTGGTATTGCTTTGCAATGTGTAGCATGAGTTTCACTGACTTTAAAAGCCAAGTCTGCCCAGTGTGTGTAACCTAGCCACTTCTCCCTTTTAATAAACCCCATTGACATTCAGTTGTTTGGCAGTGTCAGAGCTGGAGGGAGTAAAGATCACGCATAGTCTCCAGTGCTGACATGCACGCAGTTTTATTAGAGCTGTGGGATCCTGTCACAGAAATCTGCCTTTTTTTTTTTCCTGCCCTCTCCTGCAGACATAGAGGAGCTGTCAGGAAGTCAACTTGTGTCCTCCCACCGTCTTATCACTGTTTTCTTTTTCTTCTATTTTTTTTAATCTCGCCAATATCTTCTACTTCATTCCCTCACCTACTGATTGTAAAGTTGCATTCGGTCGTCACTCTCCTGTACTAAATCTCGTGACCTGCGGGGTTGTCATCACGGCTGCTTTCGGAGCCGGGAGGAGAAAAAATGTCGCCGTGTGCGATAATGCGGTTGGATAATGACCATAATCAGGGAAGTTTACTTTACGTCAGTGTATTGTTTTGTCATGCAGGGGAATGATGGGCAATTTGACACTCAGCAGGAAAATATTTTCCAGTAATAAATGTACGCGTGCGCCTTAAATGATGGGCCTGCTCCTTCAGAGGGAGCAAAGAGACTTTGGTCATGCGATGTTCTCATCCTGGGCTGCTCACAGTGAGACCCACCCATCTGCGCAGACACCTCATGGCACTGGCTTGTAAAAAAGTGTGCCGGAGCATGGCTGTGGATGCGTGTCTGTGTGCACGAGTCCATGCGGCGCTGTTAAGGGATTAAGGATTAATTGCCTTCAGACCTTCACAGATAGACTTAAGTGCTTGTTACATGAACTTTGTTAAGTTCTTTCCTGGCCTCTGAGAGGAAAACAACACTTGACTTGAAGGAGCAGAGGAAAAGTCTGGCTTTTTGTCTGCTGCTGCTTACTTTTTTTTATTTTTTCCTCTTTATCTCTCTGCCGTTTCTTGATCTGGAGTGCAGAGCCGTGAGGGTAAGAACTTCAGTTGTTCTCACCTCTTGCTCTATTTTCCTCTTTTTTTGTCCTTTTCATGATGACTGCAGCTCGTCCTTCATCTCCTCTTTCCACTTCTTGTTTTCACATTTTTGCCAGTGTCAAAATATAGGCAGGCTTTGAAAAAGTGTCCACTTTTGAGCTGTTAAATATGTTCTTCTATATTTGTTTCTCCTTAGGAAAGCAGTTGATTAATCAAATCAAATATTGATAACAGACTTGATATTTAAAAAACACTGGTTAAAAAAAACAACAACAAAAAAAAACCAAATAAACTAGATTTAGCATTCAAGTTGCATCAGTTATAGATTTTTTTTTAATCCTATCTAAATCTCAGTAATCTCCTATTTAGTTTTTCAGCTACTGGGCTGAAATTGACTTTGTTATAATAACAAAAGCCAAGCCATTCTCGCTTCACCCCATCATGATTCCTCAAGAGCCTCCAGGCGTCATGTTTTATTGGTTGGAAGAGCCTCTTTTTGTGTAGCCAGACGCTCCATTTTCAGTAGGGAGGGTCTAAATCCTGTAGTCTATGAGGTACTTTATGGTAAATTCAATATCTCAAGCTGAAACAAAAGCATTTCTTAAAAAAAAAAAAAAAAAATGTTATGGATAGGTTTAAAATGCATTGTTTTGTAATAGCTTCCAGCGTTTCCATTGGGGGGGAAAAAAAAGAAAAGAAAAAACAAACAAAAAAATATGATACAAAAACATCTCCCAAGAAAACAAGTTCAGCATTGGATTAGATGGTCACTGTTGACAGCTCTTTGAAAACATTCACCAGAATTTCATTTTTATTCAGGCACTGACTGGTATAAAATTTGCCTGGTGTACCGTTGATTGCAATAGAACAATTTCACTACATCGTAGTTTCCACATACTAACTGAGACGCATATATATATATATATATATATATATATATATATATATATGGTATACTTGATTTTCTTTAAAACAGAGATGCAGTAATTGTTCCAAATTCCTATGAAATGAATATTGTATGTTAATGCAATTTGAGTAACGTTATATTTGTTTTATGCGTGTGCATTACAGTAGATTCGTGGCCCAAATATATTCTTACCCTTAGTAGAGTTAGGATTAAAGTAAACTTTGAATTGTACCAACATTTGTATTCTGACTGGAGGCAATGATTGGCCCAGTAGAAGTTCAGATTGCAATCTGAGAGAATTTGTGGATGACAAGTAGACTTTCATCCTCATAGACTCGGAGACAATCATCTAAGATAAATTGTTACAATGGCAGTCAAAAAAAAAAAGAAAAGGTAAGTAAGTCTAAGAAATGTTTGCTTGTAATGCAAATACAGATTTTTTTTTAAAAATTTGTTATTGAGAAGCGTCTAAAGAATTTATTGTAACAAAACTGATACTCTCTTTAGGTAGTGTGGTTATATTTTTCAGACACCTGTCTCATTTCCTGTCAGAAACAACCTTCTTGGATTCATTGCATTTTTAAATCTGGGAAGTTAACATTTTATAGTCATCATGGTAATATTGTAGTAACACAACCAAGAATAAGTTTGTATTTTCCTAATCAGTGATGCAACTTCTGAGAAGTTTCTCAACACGTTTCATTGTCTCGTTTTCTCCAAACGAACAGGAAAGTTATAAAAAATCCGTTTTGTCTGTGGTGAGATTGTTGATGTTGCAACTGCATTTTAGGGCTGCTGGAGAGATTACAAAATAGAGGTCAGACCACATATCACCCAGTCTGCAAGTGGAAATCCACCCTGAAGTCCCAGTTTGACTTTGTTCCCATCCATATTTTGGGTTACCACAGTGATGGTGACCTCGCCATTTAGTTACGGTCTCATGGTGTCTATTGGAGGCATCGAGGCCCTTCTATTGAGCTTCCTTGGATTTTTGGACACTGATGGCAAGTCGTTCTAGAGAAAACAGGTGCAAACAGGACCTTATTCAGTATGAGTAACAGGAAGCTGTGACTGGAAGAGCTTTGTTAATGAACTAATGGTTTATTCCCACATTAGGTGAGTTGATACAGCCGGCTGGTGAAAGAGGAACCCTGAGAATGACAGAGACCAATACTCCAAAATCGGCAAAGAAGCCCCGTTGGACCTCTCTGGAAATCGGCCTCATTACTATCGTCTCTCTGCTGTTCATCGTCATTGTTGCCCTCGTCATCCTGTTTGCCACCCAGAAGACTGGTGAGTGTCTTAATTAAGGCTTAGCACTGATACTGATACTGATATGTTTTTGTGTTTTTTTTCCCCTTGTCTTTAACAAACTCTAACAACAAGAACTGTGTAAGCAAAACAAGTGAATCATCTAGCCGAAAGGATTAGTCAGGGACATTCATTAGGTTTCACTTCATGATTAATGGTAAGCACAGAAGAGCATGCACAAATGCTGCCCTTTGCTCAGAAACAAGACACTTGTTCTGTGTGCTTTTATCCACTGTGCTTCAATACAATCTCTGGCACAGAAAAAATAAATAAAAAGAAATATGTTCATGTGTTCAATGGTCCCCTTTAAAAGGTTTTCATGATTCAAAACAGTCTCAAATTTCTAAATGCAGGCTTGATTCTCAGAACTGCATATTTCCAAGAAGAAAAAAAAAAAATTCAAAAAAGGATGATGTATGAAACAAAATGGAGAATTGAGAAGCAAAGCTGAAGCGTTTTATTTGTTTCAGTTCAATGTCAGATCTTAGGTTTCACTCCTTCATGCTTCTGCTTTAAAATAGTTAAGCAGAGTTTGAGTTACTACAAGTGGTGATCTATAGATTAATTATTGACAAAGTTCAGCAGGTCATGATGGTAGAATCCTGACAGAAAAGGTCATCCAATTAAGTTTGATGGAGTTCGTCTGGCTGTTGAGCTATTATTAATTTTTACAGTCTTGTGCTTTATTAATGTGTAAGCTGCTTTGTCAGGGAAATGAACACTGAACGGCTTGGCTATGCTTGCAG